>JAGXCT010035597.1:0-25122 GCA_022495035.1 Philopotamus ludificatus | reverse complement strand
CATATATATATAATATATAAAAAATTACAGCTTATTCGGGTCTATTTAAAAAGGTTCTAAAAGCGCAACAAAAAAGGAATTTGCAACCACAATAGTGACCATCATTCTTCTCTTTGCGTTTTCAATATGTTCCCTCAGAGACAAATATACCTTTTTTTTCACCCAGCTTTTCCGGTATGTAAATTTTTCTCAGTTTCGCCAATTTCGGGTCGTGGTGTGTGTATATAGTAAGGGCCTCGCGTGAAATTCCGAGGCGTGCTAAATTTATTAGGCCGTGTAACTTTTCTGGACGAGGTTTACTTTTTACTGTATTCTCGTAGTATGGGCAAATTTGCTCCAAAAAACTTGTAACCCCATCGATTTTCACGGGTCGTACAAAAGTGAAGAAGTCAATAGAGCGCCCTTCTCCCCCCTCGTAGTTTGGCTCTGGAATAATGCGAACGGCTCAAGTGGTACATTATTAATTAATTAAAAATTCATGGGTACACAAAGGTCGATGGTACGCATTGTGTTGGGCTGCGGTCAATGGTGGTAGACGACAATCAAATGTTGCCGAAAGATTAATTGACTCGATGAATACAATAAAACGCCAATATTTTCCTTAGGGTAACACTTGGAAAATTGAACTAGTATTAATTTTAGCACACTGGCATAATTAGCTCGGAATCGGTATTTAAGATGTAAACCAGTGCTTCTCAATCTTATATGTGCCATAACCCACATCAACGCTTCAAAATTCTCCATGTTACCTATCATAGTTTTGTGATAAAATGCACTAATTGAAATACCGTTACCCTATTTTTTTTATGTCAGGATTACACAAACTAACAATAATAGTAGTAGTTTATACTGACGATACAGCAAACTTATGGAGACACACAAGTCCTATCTTAATATCCAAATCTCTACAGTCTTAGTCTGGACAGAAAAATGGTCCAATATAATAAATAAAATAGAACATGCGATTAAAGCTTCAAGGAAAAAGAAGACAGGCCTAGCTTCACACCCTTAAATTTAAGTAAGTATTCGGAGCTGCATTAGCAAACGAATATTTTTATCAATTTGTTTTATTCGAGAAACGATTAAACTGTCTAATAAATGCTAATTATATTTTTTAGTTATTAATGGTTAATTATTAATTCATTTTCCTCACCTTTTTGGTATACTATGGACATGGTTTCTTGAAACTTAGACTAAAAATTAGACTAGACTAAAATATCACTATATTTAAAAGTATAAAAATACGTATGACTTTAAAATTAAAATAAATTGAATATTGAATCTATTTTAGAAACCTCGTGTCATATTTTAAAATCACTTATTATTATAATCAAATTTTGTTTCATTAGAAATATAATAATATAACCCTGATATTAAAGTAAACATAAGCTTTGAAAAAAGCATAAAATAAATCGCAAATATTTTAAGCAATTTTTAATGTCAATCTATGCCTATCGTACGGTGGAAATGTTTTTCAAACGGAAATCATTTTTAATAGTGTTTCTGACAAAAGATATATCAAAAGTTTTATTTGCTTTTTTTATCAAGGCCACAAATTGGCGCCATTACTGAAATTCAATCAAACACCTGCGTGCTATTCTTATGCATACGTGAATTTTGGTTCCTAAGATTATGCAAGCTAGTTCAATTCCATTTAAGTTCAATTGTCATAATTGTAAATTAGAATGTAATTTTTTTAAGTAAGCCTTCGTATTTGCCAAACTAGGGTATCTGCGTAATTTTTCTATTTCGGAAGATAAAATAAAATAAAAAGAGAATAGATGAACGAGCTATACCTGAAACCAAACACAATGCGTACTTAGATTAAAAAACTTAATTCTAAGTTTATTAAAAAAAACTGATAGTTACAAACGAGACGATGAAAATTGTTGTGGAATCAGTAAAATTCGCAAATAATATTAGGTAATACAATACAAATTCTTTTTTTTAAACATTTTTTGATTTATTTTTTCAAAAAATAATTACCATTACATTGTATAACATTCTTTCATCTATTTTCCAAATCTAAAATATCTTTCTTGAAAAATTCTGCTGACTTGGAATTAAAAAAATCAGAAATGGCTGATTTCACTTCACTTTCTGTTTGGAATGATTTATTTTTTTAGAAAAGTGTTCCATAAGACAGAATAAATGTAGTGATCTGAGAAGGGGCTAAGTCTGGCGAGAGTGGCAGGATGCAGTTAAAGTCGTCAAACCCAAGTCATCCATTTTTTTCAGGGATAAATCTGTGGCATGGGGACGCGCAATTATCGTGGAGGAGAAAGATTTTCTTTTCTCTCACCAGACCCGGCCTTTTTCTTTGTAATACAGCTTTTAATCGCTCCAATTGGTCACAGTACACTTGCGCTGTTACGGTTTGACCGTATTTTAAAACTTCGTGGTAAATGGATTCTTTTAGAATCCCACCAAACGCAAAGCAAAAGTTTTTTCGGATGCAATCCTGCTCTAGGGGTCGGAATCGGCTGTTGTTTACGTTCAAGCCATTGTTTGTTTTTCTTCATGTTCGAGTACAACACCCACTTCTCATCTCAGGTGATTAAATTGCGAAGAAATGGTGTTGTAAGCTCTTGCGCTTGCAGATGTTCGCATGTTTTTATCCTCTGCGATTTGTTACGGTCGGTCAACGCGTGGGGGACCCAAATTCCTTCTTTTCGAATCTTTCCCATTTTTTCAGACACTTCTGAGTGATGGACCACTTTGTGCCGGTTATATTTGACAGTTCTTTGATGGTTAGTTAGATTTTTTCCAATTTCAGATTTTATGACGGCTTTATTTACTGTACAGGGTTGTCCACATCGAGGCTCATCTTTTAAGTCAAAATTTTCGGATTTGAATTTTCTTTACCATCGATGACATTTTCGGACATCTAATACGTCTCCATAAATTTCGCAAATATTTCTTGTAGCGATAGTTGCGCTTTTCTTGGAGTTAAACTGAAAGAGTATGCAGTTTTGCAAAGGGTCTTCTGAAGGAACAAATTCTACCATTTTTTTTTATATTGAATACAGGCGGAGACTGTCTCGACAAGCACACTATAGAATAACACGTCTTGACTCGTAAAAGGACCAAAACAACTGATTCTTAAACTACCCTTTGAAAATACGACATGACTTTTTACTACTCCTAATATATTTATTCAATTCTGTAATGGGCAAATAGTAAAATATGTGCAATTTTATAATAAAAATTACGTATATCATCAGCGAATAAATCCCAAGAACTTGCACAAGATATGAACTGCATAACTTTGAAACTGTATCAAAAAGAGATTGTGTTTAATAGATGTAAATGCACAAGCGCAAAATGCAATGCAGCTAGCCGAAAGAAAATTTAACTTCCAAGAAGTGTAATATAATTTCAGGCACTTTAATTTAAATTTAATTACGTTTATTGCATACTAATATTTACCGTGTAGAAACTAGAAATAAAAGTAAATTAAATTGCCTCACTCGTCGCGATCGTTACATTCGTGCCGCGAGTCGGAGATCTACTTTTGCTCACACTGTGCGAACGTGATCAACATTGTCTGAATCTGTTGAATAAATTCAAAAGAAGCTGTTTCATTTAGCTAAATCGTACGTACGAATAGTCGTGAGATAATCGCCGCAGAGCGAATGGCGTCATTTGCAGGACGCCCTCTGCCACGAGGTAACGAGCTGGCTTTCAGCTGGATCTGGGCGGAAGTGGGTACTCGAGTATCCGAGCACCGGTGAGCTCCGCCCGTCTATGGACCGTACATACGCCGCAGGTCAAATGTTAACTTAAATATTCATTAAAAACTTGGTCTTAGCCTTTGTGGTGGGAATAGTGCGGGGCGCCTGGAAATAGTGCGCCATTCAAATTAACACACAAACACAAATGCGCGGGGGGCGGCCGCTGCACCGGCTTTACGGCGAGGCTTTACAGCCCACTTCACCTGGAGAACCTTCGTTAAAAACAAATTCAAACTCGGAAAATAAACCGGACATGGTTTAAATAAATTCCGCTCTAACCATCGGATAATATAAGTATAATTATACTTTAGCTTAGTTATAATAATAAATCGTAATTGAAGCCAATTTTAAATAAAGCACTTTAATTTTTCGCTTAAAATCTAATGAATATTCTCATTCGATAGCTATAACTAGATCTTTCATCTTATTAGTAATTTTAAAATGCCATTTGCTTAAAAATATTTTAATAGGATATCGTAACCCGTTTTCCATTCGTCGATATACCTAACATTATTGTAGAATTAAAAGAGCCGAATTTATCTAAATAAAAGGAAATCCGACGTAGTAAGATCGGGTGAATATGATGGATGAATAATTACATTCCATTCGTATTCCATTAATGTATCCCAATTAATTTTAGCTGTATGAAGTCTTGTATTATAAAATATGTTTTCTCTATTAAAGATTCTAGGATTTTTTCCACTAATAACAATATAACTGTGCCGTTATTATCTGGCCATATTTAATAATTTTATAATGATTAATTCCTTTACAATCCTAAAAAAGGTTCAGTTTCAGGATTACTAGTGGTACTTGCACTTTAGAAAGTCACTTATCGCGACGTTGATTAAACTACATAACTCACATCTCATCTTTTGTCACAAGAACTTGAAGAAATATTATTTTTTTCTCTAGTTTTATTAATTTTTGACACATTTGAACCTGTAGAGATAAGCTTTCGTCACTTGAAGCGGTATCCACACACTCTGTTTATGAATCTTGCCTATTATTTTTAAATTTTCTTGTACTGTAGACCGGGAATGAGCAACCCGAGTTTTAAGTTCATCATTCAGTGTTTGTATTATTAGAAATTTCTTACATGCGACATTACAACATTTTTAAATATGTAGCTGGCCCTTTGTAAAAAAAATTGCTCTTCCCTGTTCTACAGCAAGAGTATCCGATTTTATTTGCTATATTTAGAATAGATTTGGTCGACTTTGCTTTAACTTCAACCCGTGACACCTTAATTTCCATTTTTAATACTCTCTTACTTCCAGCTTTTTTTTAAAGTTATGCTTTGGATGTCCACCAATAAATAGCAAAATAAACACGTATAAACGGACCGATAACTAAAAAAACGATGAGGAAAAATGTTTTCGGTGATAGTAAAATGTGAGGTAAATTTGTATATTTTATGACATAGGCTGATCAACTCCCCAGTGTGTTCTTAGGATGAGAGTATGGTAATCAAACCATATAATTCACATTTCTATAAAACAAAATTATAGATGCCCAGTTTTTTATTTATGGAATAATGTCATTCTATCGACAAAATCGCAAAAACCCAAAAAAAACTTTAAATTTCTTTTTCTACATCTTATAATATTCCATATTTCACATTTATAACATTCGATGCGACAATATGACTTTTGCGCCTATGATGATGATTATGATGATGATGATAACAACCGATGATAAAGAATCTTCAATGATAAGGAAAAGAAATCTAGTCTCACACCTTTGCTGATGAAAATCATTCATAGTATTTCCCACACATTTTCCGTACTATAGTCTCAGTCAAATACTCTTAAGAACAATACTAAATAATACTGCTTCTGGACACAGTAAAAAACATAAAATTTATTATTTTGGATACATCGTATATGGACCAAGGTATTACCTTCTGTGTTAAGTACCTCGGGTTAAGGGGTTCAGGATTCTTTCATCTCGCCAAAAAAACAGACAAGTTTATGGAAAAAAGACCAATAGATTGCCCACATCCGAAATCGGGCAAACCACTCGAAGAAGAATAAGATTGATGAAACATTTTTTTATGAAATCTTTAATTTTTAAGTTGCAAAGAGCTGGCTGTAACGGGGTTACAAAAATAGGTAAAATATGTAAAAAAGAAATGGTCTTTTTTATAAAAACAATATTGTTGCTCATGGATCAAGACATAAATATAGAATTAAAACAAAAGTTCTGGATATATTGTTTTCCTGGATCATTGGCTTCTTTTTAAAAATGATGGATTGGGTTTCTAACGTACTTAGGATAGGTTCAATCTCAATAAGTTAATTATAATTTGTGACTGGCCAATATTAAATATATCGTTGAATCTTAATTTAATGTCTTGTATTGATAATTAAAATAAACAATAATTCTGAACTAGATAATTAAAATTTATGACATTACAATCACAGCTTTTTGAACAAATTATAAAACTAATTTAATTTTTAGATTATAATAAATTATGAAACGATCTATGACACAATCCGCCATTATAATATTGTTGTATTTGAACAAATAATTTCCACATGGTATTTAAAATGTCCTGAATTGCATTTCCCAGGAAGCCGTAAAATGCAATTCAACCAACACCACCGTATTTCCATGAAGATTGTTCTGATTTGGTTAACAATAGAATTCTAAGAAACCAAAATATTCCTAGAGCAATCCGATAAACTCCAGAATGCCGACCGAACATGCCGAAAACATTTTTCAGCAAACATATTAATATCTGGCAATATATTAGTAACATAATATATTCCCGGCGATTACGTACATCAATATAATCCATCAACATTAATCACTGGAACAAGCTTGAGCAGCAAGCAACCTGAAGCACAGCGGGCTTATTTGCAATAGGTACGGGAGTAATTTCAAAATTTAATTGTACAATATAAAATAAACAATGTATTCGATAGTGTAATATTTAATATTTGCATAATAAAATATAAAAAGATTTTTTATAATTGAATAATATATAATTATTTTATTATCTGATTTATCAGCTAGTCGTGCCGGTGTGCGCGGTTTTAAAAGCAGAAAGGTACACGCACTAGATCAATCAGAAATCATATATCGGTTTAGCTTACAAGAAAACAGTATCATCTATCAAATTATGCCATTAAACGAGAGCCATCGATGATAGATAGGCGAGGGTGGGTCTCAGAATACATCACACATACACAGCCAACCAAACGGACGATAAAAATTTACCGCCGCCACCTGAAATTAATGAGCCGCGTTGAATTTAGTGGGCAAAGTTTACGCGCGCACGAAAAGGGTTAAGTTTTACGATTGGCGAAGCGTCGAGTTATTTGCAGGCAGTTGTTGTGGGAAGGGCCTATCCGGCCGACAATGGCGGGGGAAAAGTCGAATTTTGCTTACTTAACGTGTTCAAGATGAAGAAATCATTTGCGAACGAGCCGGGATGGAAGAGGAACGGAAAAAGTGCAAATTGGACGGCTCGCAGAAGAACGGAAAATAAATTGGCAGGGCTAAACTAAACAGTACAACACACCGACAATATCGAAACGATTGGCGAGAAAATCGTTCCGCGAAAAATAAAACAGCGGAATAGGCAAATGTCGCATTTTTATGGATTGTGCGATACATATGTACGTTGTAAATTTTTAATGTATGTTTGCAGAACGCATCATATTTTGACACTAGTATAGTGCTACTAAATATTTATGTATACAAAGTGAATCGCAATCATTGTATGATTATGTAATGGCTTTATTATTTTTGGCCGAAATAATTTCGACGGATTGCCTGTAGATAATATTTTAAGTTATTGCGTTTACCTATAATGGACGGATATTGAAGAACATTTATAAAATATAAGTAATATAATTCGAGAACTACGTTACGTTTAGGCTCGCGACGTAAGGCGCGAACGAATTTGCACCGACAATTGCGCCACAAAAACATTTTTTTTAACGATTTAATTATTTCTAAGCGATATTCAAAATAAAACTCTGAACAAGTGGAACCATTTTTTTTATTTAATTTAAAAAAAGTCCAAGTTCCAACCCAATAGATGCTTCTTATTCATTTTCCTAATGAATATCTCTTTTAGTAAATTTGTAAAAAAAAATATAATGAGAGTAACTTATAGATTCATATACTCGTCATAGCTTGGAGGTAATTATAATCAAATTATGATTGTTAAAGTTAATTGCTACTGTTGCAGATAGTATCTTAGATGGGTGACCATTCTGAATACTTTTGAGTGACGCTGGTCAACAGAGGGGTGGGATGAAGGCTTGACGACCATCATTTCACAAAAAAAAAGATAATTGTCAATAATATAAGCTGAGAAGCGGGCAGCAGCGCTCTTCAGTATAAAAAATCACTGCGGTGCAGAAGGCAACGGAAACCACTGCATTATATATTCCCATGAAAACCATGTCCATGGTCCTCCATAAGGGGAATCCTCATGCATATCACGATCCCTACAGAAATGAGGGAAAGTGGATTAATATCTTATATAAAATATAATAATATGTAATCGCTTCACGACTTAAAAAAAAACTTATAGATTCAACTAAAAGTGAACAGAGTGGAGAGGGTTAAATCTCTTAAAGTTTATCGAATGTCTGAATAATTGCATGCGTAAGATATTTGAATTTTTCGTAGAGATTTTTAGTTCAGATGTGTTCAAGCAAACTATATTAAGCTAAACAGTGGAACCTCTCTTAACGAGCACCTCCCATAACGAGTAATTCGCATAACGAGCAAAAAATAAAGTGAAAAAATTGCGAGTTAACGATTTAACGAGCGACATTTCGCATAACGAGTGACGCAGAAAGGGGAAGTCACAAACGTATGACGCACTTGTGTGTGTTGGATCGTATTTCACAGCAAGAAGTTATGAAGGAGAGTTTGGAAGAAGAGGAAGTAGCAGAGAAACAATCTTCTGACGCAATAAGAGAAATGCTGAAAGCATGGGAAACTGTTTCATCGTACATTGAGAAGCATCATCCTAATAAGGAGGTGGCTATGCGTGCTACAAACATATTCAATGATAACGCTGTGTCACATTTTCACCATATTTTAAAGAGTCGGTTAAAACAAATGTCTCTAGACAGCTTTCTAGTAAAATATAAATAATTATTTGTCATAAATTAATGAATAATAGGCTAGTTTCTATTTTTAAAAATGTTTTTATCCAGGTTGTTACGATCTTTAACAATTTATAAGCATGTCATTTTATTTGAATAAACGTTAAAAAAAATATTTCGCATGGAACGCATTATCGTGTTTTATATTGATTTATATGAGAAAATTAGTTTCGCTTAACGAGTGTTTCACACAACGAGCAAGATTCTGGAACGAATTATGCTCGTTATGAGAGGTTCCGCTGTATTAAGATTTAAAAAAAATATTAATATAGCAATGAGAAAATCATAAAAAATAATTCGTGCATGAAAATGAAAAACAATATTTAATTTTTCAACGCAGAGATTGACTGATAACTATTGTTGAGGGCGCAATCGTCGCTGATTATGATTGTCAACGACGTTTTGCCCAATGTTCAATTGGTAGTTTTTAGCTTTATAATAAACAATAAAAATATTTTTAACTGTTAAATTGAGCTTTAGAATATATTATCTGAATATCAACGGCATTGAAATCTGGTTTAATCACTGATTGCATTGTAAATAAAAAAAAAGCAGAACTAAATTTATTTTTATAGTTGATACTAATTATATTTTTAGATGTATATATAAGATTTTGAATCGCCCAAAAATGGTATTCTATAATCAAACAGTAAATTATCCCTTAATAATAAAAAAAAATCATTTTCACTTAAGTTATCATCCCACAAATCCTTTACGCTTCTTTAATTTGAGATTCCTCCTCGCCACATCTTATTTATATAATTCAAGTTGAAATTAACCAGTTACTTTGACAAATGATTAGTAGTACCCCGTAGTTCATCCGAACTGCTGATTATGAAAAGACCTTAAAGTTCTATCTTTAAATTATTTTATTACAACTCAGATATATCTTTTTTTAATTCTCTTCAAAAATGTATCCTTCAATTTCTAACCTGATCTAATTTAATCTCAATTCCATCTCAACTACTCATAAATATATCATAATCCACGACTTCTCAGTCAATTATCCACAGGTAAAGTTAGAAAAAAAGCGTAAATGCAAACATACCCCATACCGATTTTAAATCCACACTGACCCTTTTAATTTCATCACATTCTTTATTGCCAAATCTCAAAATAACAGAGTATGTAAATAAAATATAACATGCAATTAAAAATTCGATGAAAAGGCAAAGGGGCCTAGTCCCACACCGAATTAAGGACAAACAGGGGCGCGCCATCCAAGTGGCAAGATTGTGCGGGGCACACAGGCGCCGGATAATTAGAGGTGCCAAGAAGGAAAAATTTAAATATATAAAATAATTATTTATTTAAATTAATTACATTTCTTAAAGTCGTCATTAAATAATATACAATAATATAAGTGATTGCCCATAGTTCGTCTTTTCAAGCACACCAGACGTACAGGGGCGCTAATTGGTATTATTAAGTTCTGCAACACAGGCGCCGGGCACTGTCAGTAAGGTACTCTTAAATAATATTAATCAATTGGAGTCGGTTCTTGACATTCGCTAATTCTTAAAATATGTACGAAAGAAGAGGAATGTAAAGAAAAGACAAAAAATACTGTTGTTAATAGTATCTAATATTTATTATTATCCTATAATTTTTTTAGAAACTTCTATAAGGTATTTGAATTATACCGTCATTTTAAAATACTGTATAGTACGGAATCCGTACGAAATAGTGAATTGTACGAAAAGCTAGAGTCGCCAGTTTTATTAAACTAATATAATTATGAAAAAAATCTTTTTTTAGACGATTTTTTTTTATAATTTTTAAGTGATTTTATAAAATAATAATACTTAAACTCTGTACATATATGTTGTAATATGAGTACAGCATAAAAGTAAACATTTGAACATACATTGGAATGGAAATATAATATTTCTAATTAATTTAAATAGTAGAATTCACGAAACATTTGACGACGAGGGGTTTAGGGGAATAAATGTATGACAATTTTCCTTGTAGCCAGTCCTTATGAAACAGAAATGCCATCATAATAAATTTTCACGTTATTGCACCGATTTCAGAAGCTGGAAATTTTTAAATCCCAAGTGTAAAATGCTGACACAGCTGGAGAATACCTTTGCAAGAATCGAGTTAAATCCGATAATATTCTTTGATATTTGATATTATTCATAATTAGTCAATTACATACATCTGTTAAATATAAAAAAGTATATATATATCAAGATATATGAAATATATTAAGTAATAATTGTGTATAACAATTGACGTGCATTTGCAAAGTTTACAAACTGTTTTGATTAATGGGCGCTACGTGTATAAACAAGGAACGATGAAAACTTTGAGATATGGATAGTTTTCATGTAGAATAACGTCAATTATTCAAAAGTGTTAGAGCTGTAGTTTCGACTTTAATGTCTTAAACATAAATGATTATGATTATACTTAAATATACGATTGATGTAGCACATTTATACATATAAAATGCATATTTCAGTGTTAATTCATGCAAAACATAATTAAAATACACATATGAAGTACTCGGTGAAGAGCATAAAAATGCAGGCCAGAATCTCAGTTATACCGCGCCAATTAGAGTAAGTGGCTTCAGTATAATATACATACGTACGTATATGTACATATATATATACGTACAATTTCTTGTATAATACTCTCGAATCCCCTAAAATCTCCCATGCTTTATCGCTCACCGCATAGGCGTTTTGTTGCAAATTTTATCACCAAATATTTTAATGGCAGCCATTTCCATAATGAGTTGTACAATAAAAATAACGATATTCCGCATTCGAGCCATTCTAGACATTCTGGTCCCTATTTGATATTAAAACATACCACCTTGTTAAAATCTGTGGACCCTACGACTATACAATTCAGATAATTGTGTCACCGTTAACATATTCGTATTATATAATGCTTTATATAAATATACGATTTCTACCTATTCTAGAATTTATTGATATTTTAGTTTCTCAACAAAAAACTCTATACAATTATGTCATATTGATGAATATAATGTAAGTTCATAAGTGTCAAATATATTTAAACGGCAGATATTAATCGCAGTAATAAAATTGATAGCGACAGAAATGCAAAATTATATGAAGAGGTTTGATCTGGCCAAACATTATATTGTTTAAAAGATCAATTAAGAATTAAATACAGGATGATTGATTATTAATAAAGTTCAAGAGTGTTTGAACCATGAAAATAAGGATTAATAATTTTATTTAAAATAAAAACGAGTTTTATTTTATTATAAAAGGATCCAAAATAGATGGCTAAAGATCATATCTATTAGAGTTCAAACTGAATCATACAAAAAACAGTTATTTTTGTCGAAACGAAAACCGGAACTAATGCGAAGTCTGTTTATTTTGGTAAATTTGCTCCATTCCTTTTAAATAAAACGTATGCTGCAGATGCATGTTATGTTCATCATTTTTTATTACATAGCTGTAATTATGTAAATAAAAGAAAATATTTGTAAATATACAAAAGTAAATCCTTGGAATATTTTTTTGTATCTTTTAATTTACAACTTCGCAAAAAAAATGATTTATTTCTTCTCTTCTTCTTTAGTCGACACTCTCATGATCATGACCATTCTTGTTCCAAACCTTTATGATTTTGTCTCTTTAGAATTCTCTGCATTTTGAATCCCGCATCGCAGCTACGGTGGAGCCTGTGGCGGTCTTCACTTGGTCACTTCAGTGGGTGGACGTCCTTGTACGTTTACCAAGCGCGACAAGCTTCTCAGGCTATTGTTTCTTCTGGCGAAATGACCAAAGTATCGAAGAATCTTTTTGAGACATATGGTAGAAAGTCGGTCTTCTTTATCGTTCCCTATTTCTTTTAGGACATACACGTTTGTGCATTTAGCGGTCCATGGTATTCTCAGCGGACGTCGCCAGCACCACATTTCAAAGACGTCAATTTTCTTTCTCATGTTCTCCTTCAAGGTCCAGGCTTCTACGCCATAATTAATAATTGAGAATACCAAACTCTGCACTAAATATTTTTTTGTCTTTTTGGATATCTCCATATTTTTCCTAATTGTCGATAACTTTAATATTCCATTTTTAGCCTTCCCTATTCACCTTCTTATCTCTGACTCACAATTTCCGTTACTCGTAAGTAGTGATCCGAGATATATTTTTTTTAACCCTTTCTAGATCTGAAGAGTGTTGAAGACTTCTGTCGACTATCATCAGCTTAGTTTTATTAATATTGATTTCGAGTCCTAGTTTTTTTTACTTTCGCACACAACTCTTTTGGGCAGATCAGCCATTTTTTCTTCATTGCTTAAAGTCGTATCGTATACATATCTAAAAATTTTTTTTCATTCATATTTACGTAATAGTAAATTATCGTTTTGACATTTACAGATGGGGAATCGCTGATTCATAGCGAACATCCGCTGAATTTATTAGAAAAATATTAGAAATACATAAATGACGGAAGTATCGTTGCAACAATAACAATAGGTCTCAATAAGTCTTGAATTTATTTCAAGATATTTATTAACTTAAAAATATATAGTAATTTCTGGCTGTAATTCGACTCCTCTGTTCATAGTACGTCCAAGATTCCACAATTGGTTGATATAACTCCGCCGTACCATGTACAGAATTATCAGAATTAAGATTAAAAAAATAATTCACCTATCTTTACTATTAATTTTGAATAAAAAATATGGAAAATATATATTCTATTCTAAAAAATACACGCACTTCTTTGAAAAAACTCATATTGACTGAATTATTAAAAATAATGAGTTGATTTAATGATAAATCGTGGATTTTGAGACACGGTCTAGATCTGTTCATTGAAATGCAAAGTCGTAAAATATTCATCCTTGACGGAAAGTAATTCAGATTATTATTTTGTGGAAAACAGAAGAAGGGTGAAATTTGTATTAATTATTGACACTGCGTCTCCTAACAAAAGCAACTTCGAAGTTGGATAGTGAAAAAACCTGAATTTTACTGGATTTGGTTCTAACGAATGAATAAAATAAAAATAAGAAATTTGAAAAAACATATTTTATATAATGAATTATCTAATTGGAAAACATCGTCATTAGAAATTTATATTATACTATGCGTAGTTTATTTGAACCCACGTTTTCAAATTTTATTTTCGACGTCACAAAGGAGCTCACCAACATTTTAAAAATATTTTTAGAGAAATAATTTTTGATTACAATCGTTTTGTGATACGTCTGATGAAAAGGTAGATGAGATTTTTGATTTTGGATTCATATTGAATAACTTTAACCCTGTACAATTATTAGTTAGATATCTTATCATTTATACGAAATCATAATATTGTTTCGAGGAGTCCCACCAAAACATGTTAGTGTCGAAAAAGCCTTCTCTGATTTAAAATTTATTTCATAAGACAATAGAATTAATTTAAATGAAAATACATTGGATGATATTTTAATAATTAGACGTGATTTGCATACCCAAAAATATTGTATATTTCAACCGTGAATATACGTTTACATTTTTTTTTCTTTTAATAAATTATATAATAATCATATCATCTATCAACTTTTAATTATTTGTTGTTATTTACATTATTGTTTCAATTTATATCACAAGAAGGAATACCAAATTGAAATAAATTGTTCAATTAAGTATTAAATAGACGATTTTTCGTCAAATTAAATAATTTATCATTAATATCATAGTTTTTATTATAAACCAACATAAAAGAATATATAATTCTAATTTTTGTTATAGAATTGGCAGAAATTAGAAGACATTTACCAACCGAAATCGACATGTTCGAACAATTCAGTGCTTATGTCTAAAGTTTCGCCGGATTAATGTAACAAGTTAAATGGTACACCAGACGACATATTTGAACACGTTAAATTACTGAGTGGGCTATATATTTTTTATATATGTATAAAAAAAATTATATGCTTCACGAGAGGATAATAAAAAAAGTTGACTCTTTTTCATAACAAAATAATTTATTCAGCGGAAAACTTGTTTTTCTCAGCTTTGATTAAGGCATCATCAATTTTTTTGCGCTACGTATATAAAAACACGTATTTACAACAAAATAATGTTATTAAAAAAAAATCTATGTCTTACTTAATGTGTATGTGTGTGTGTGTCGATATGTATGATGCCATTACAGATAAGGGCGAAAGAGCATTTCCAATTTCCAGATTGATTTTTTGTAGACCTTTAACAAGGTCAGGGCAATTAATTGATTGATCACATTGTATGTGAAGCATAATGTCATCATTTGATATATAGAGGTAATAATTATTCTATTTTTACGCTGCAGAAATTGTATAGGTCAGTGGCTTGGTGACAAAGTAAAAATATCCCAGAGGGTAAGTCACGGAGCCATAATTACTTCCCCAACGAACGGAAGCGACCAGTGTCGCCAGATTTTCTATGACGTGTTGAAAAAGAAAATCTGCAGTTTCCTTTATAAAAATACGAATCTAAAGTTATAAAATATATTAATAATTCAATTCGAGAGGTAATATAAAATCTGTCAAAGCCATATGTGATATGTGGTAATTTCAGACATTCTGGATATTCAACAGCAGGTTGAAAATTGCATAGGTCAGCGATGAATGCAATTGAAATATGAAAAGCACTTGAAATCAATTCATCAGCGTACGCCGGATACGGATCGCTCATCACGTATTCTATTTATATGCAAATTCGGATCGAAGCGAATTGAAAATCTTGAGATTCTTTTTTTGCGCAATAATGGCTATAGCAAATTCAATAAAAAATTTAAAATTAATGAATTGCGCCACAAAAAACGATGGAATTGCCGAGTATTTCCATTCACTTCATGAAAATAACGCTATTAACGTAATTAAAGAGTAAATCGCAACAGGTATTCTTTGTAATGAAAAGTCGCGATTACTTTACAATATCGATCTTACATTTTTTGTTCGAATTTACACCGCGGTCTATATAATTAAGGTGTTTACTTTTCAAGACATTATAATCCGAATACACTTTTGAGCTAATAATGAATTCGGGGTGTCGTTATCGCGATCGGCTCATCGCTGCCATTTCTCGAGGAAGCGTTTTTAACACTGCGGCAAAATTTATCCGGCGCCGAATCTCTTTATAGTCGTTATCTGTTCACACGCAAAACTTCCGTTTTATGAAATATGAAAATTCGCATCGTATAAATCACGGTGGCCATAGAAATTATCAAATCATTGGAAAGTTTGAATTCGCCGTTGCGATTGTGTCAAATCGGCCGCCATAGATTTATTGCAGCGGCGCACAATGGCGCGAGAAAATTCGCAATAATTTCTGGGGAAATTCGGGATATCCGTCGGCGTGATCCGCTAAATAAATTATGCACGGTCAAATTTAGCATGATGTATTTGTAGCCGGTTTGTTGGCGCAATTTATTGATGAGCAACTGACGCAGGGCGGAAATTTTGGTCATGCAGAATTTTTATATTAAAAACTAGTTTTAGGTATGCATTATTCAATTACTTAGCCCTAATGAGACCATATAAAATTTAATAGGCATCATTAGCTGGTTTATTTATTAAATTGCAGGGTTTCATAATAAAAATATAACATATAAATCAACTACATCCCTCGCTTCACGCGATAGTCTCACTTAAACGCGATACAGATTTTTTCTAGTGCGTCCATTTAAATCAGAAACTTTTAATATATAGTAGATCTTTACAACGCTTATTTATTATAAGCCTAATATCTAATTTACGTGATTTTTATACCCTAGAACTTCCTACGATTATTTAGTATAAATTCCGTTTTTACCCCTTAGGCACAGAACGATTTTACCTCATAAATCGGAGGATGAGTGTATTTAACTGTCGGTTATAGTCGTTGAACTCAACGGGACCTTTAGGGAGGGCCCCAATCGTTACAGATTCAAATGAATTATTTCAATTGAATATTATATAATATTTAGGGAACTATGCACATAAATTTCAATGTCTACTTTACAAAAATATTACGACATTTATATAAAACAATTATTGTAAACATAAATTACGTTCTATATTTAAGGTCAGTTTCTGTCCTTAATATTCAATCAATTTTATTCTGTTGTAAAAATCAGGCATTGTTATTGCATAATTTAAGTGTCGTGACGCGAAATGTACTTTGTTGTAAAGTTTGTTTCCAAACATTTGTATCAGGTCATAGGAATTTGATAAATGCGTCGAAATTAGGACAAATGTGCTCAAGATAAAGATATCAAGAGATACTAAGAGATTTTACAACAAGAATGTGAAACTCAAAGACTGACATGGGCCAAATAAACAAAGCTTAAATTTATGTGGTCCGCCAAAACAAGAAAAATCCAAATTAAATTTTCATAGAAACATAAGTGAATTTAGAATAGTATAATATAAAAAAAAATGCTTAAATATAAATGTTTTCTTCCTGACAATTCACATCTTTCATACTTTGAAAGAAATTTTATTCGTAGTGATTTCTCCTAAAACTGTCCCAAGGTTTCCGTTCATAATTGAAAATAGCTCCTCGCTTCGTAAAATAATTCAAAAACATGGAAAGTAAATTCAGATACACCGACCTCACTGAACTTTACCTTTAAATGTAAATCACACTGTATCTCAATTCCCTTCATTTGATTAGGTGCTGATTCTAAATAAATTGAATAAATCGAAGAGAACAAAGATAAATTGTTTTACAATAATTTAAAATGTTAATTCATATTCGTTTCTAAGGCTTAAAATTATTTATATGATGTAGTTTCTCATCTACACTTGATTTGATGATGTTGCATGTCGGAAATTGCGTTAAATCTTAATGTTTCATATACTTTTCCCACATAACTAGTATATATTTGATTACTTTAATTTGGTCATACATGTTCGTCATGGTTTGGTATTTTCCTTGGAGATTTAAATTTAAATTGTTACATAAAGTATAATAAATCAATTTTATAATCATTTTGTATCAATAAACAAACTTGTATCTTGATTTATAATTATTAAGAACCGGCATATTTCTTGTTTTAAGTCTCAGAATTGTTAAACAATATTGAGGTAGGATAGCCAACGTATCTCGTTATATTGAGTTAATGCAATGGTTAGGATGTTTTTGTAAGATTCTAGCAAAAATAAAATTCTTTCGGAACTGATGGATAGCAACTGTTTTAAAATTGTCCTTTTATTCAAAAGATGTCTCCTAATTACTTTCTATTGAGTTTTGGTGTAGCTTACAGTAGGGAACGCATCTATTTTTTCAAGATATCGGTTGATAGAGTAGATTCATGAAATTGTGTACAGTATGGATTCCATAAAGGCAACACTGAGAATGTGGCAGCTAAAAACATATGCGATATGTACGAAGAAGATGTCCTTAAAGGTCGACAGACCCAAAGGTGATTTACAAAATTCCAAGCAACCAATCTTTCGTATTGAGACATTTACATCGTATTAGGATGGTTTCGCGTTTGGATCAGTTGTCAGCGGCCAATTTATTGGACCGTGTTTTAACATGTGTTGCTTTGGGCGTGAGACAAAAGTACGACCCTTTTTACATCAATTAGGGTCTGGAGATGAGAAATGGGTAGTGTACAATAACGTAATATTAACAACTTCGAAGGCCGAAATCTATAAAAAAAATTATGCTTTGTGTTTGGTGGGATTTCAAGGGTATTGATTATTTCGAACCCTTAGGACGCAATCAGATAATTACAATGAAACGATATTGTTAACAATTACCAAAATTAAATATCGCCACTGAAAAATATAGATTAGAATTGGTAAACAGGAAAGCGGTAGTGTTTTATCACGACAACACGCGACTAGATGAATGGACTGGGACCAACATAATTAAATTTGGATGTTATCAAACACCCACCACATTCTCCAGACCTTGCTCCTTCAGATTATTATTTATTTAGATTATTGCAAAAAAAAAATGATATAAAAGGGTATGCAATAGAGTAGGTAAAATCATCCCTTAATGCATTTTTTGCTTCAATGTCAATAAATAACAAAAAACTTGTTTTCATTTCATAAAAAATACCGTCAAAACCTTTGTATTAACCTGATTGAGAGACAAACCAGAACTGTCAGTGTTTAATTTACTCATATTTCATAAAATCGACTTGTAAATCAAGCGTTCCACTTAATGATAAAAAATATTTCGAAATGTAAATATAAAAATACTTAAAAAAGAGATTAACAGAGAAATTAAATAAATTTTACTATATGCTTGTATTATTATTATTATTTATTCAGTTGCGTCAATTCAATAAATATTTTATTTGAATTCGGGATGTCTATTAACCTTATCCCCATAGTTTCAACCACATTCCGGGGGCGTGCGGCCTCTCTGTCTCCCCCTCCCGAATCTTTTCTTTTCCATTTCCCGGGATTGTCGCCGGTGGCTGGCCGTGCAGGCTCTGCACGCGAACGCCGCTCGGAATGTCAACGAGCGGCGACGACATGTGCGCGGAACAGCCCGCCCTATTTAAAATTCATGGCACAATCTAATTGCGCTGCGGGACCCCGATTGTTTCAAATGTGTGATTAGAATGGGCGTCGCGTTAATTAGGATGTGTTTTTACAGCACCTGCACCGGCGATAAATCAGACTTTACTCGGCGCCATACAGAACAAAACGTCCGTTATTTATCGTTTACCGATGATTTGTTCAAACAAATGAAAAATAATAAATTTAGATTACAAAAATATTCGACAATAAAGATCGCATTTAATTTATTCTTATTTAAATTACAATATCCATGTTAAATGTTCAAGAGTAAATGCAAATTTTGAGATACACCCCATTTCCTGCAATATGGTAATTTAACAGAACCTCTTGCTATTTGTAACGTTATAAATTCCAGATGATCCGTTGAATATACTGTGAAATCCCGTTTTAACGTGCCCGGATTTCACGTTTTCCCGCTATTTGCGTTAATTTTTTACAATCCCGTTTTATTTTAGTACATTTTTCTAACCTCGCAACAACTTTTTCCTCCTAATTACGTTTTTTAATATGTGTCACTACAAAAACGTAAAAACAAGGTTTCTCTGTATTTAAAAAAATACATTGATAATTTGGCTTTGAAAAAAATAGACATAAATTTATTTCTGGCTGAGAATATAAACATATTTTTTTAACACTTGATATTTGATAGGTATCCATCTGCGTTCTCGACAAGAAACTGCATCAATATTATGTTAGAAAACAGAGAGCTCCTTGTCGAGAAGATGACACGATATTTCTCACAAGCCGCTGAAAAAGCATACGCTCCACTACAATACGCAGTAACTATGTTTTTATAAAGTAATGAAGTAAGAATAAACATTGCTCTAATCCTCTTACATCTGAAACATTAACAACCCAACAGCTTGTTAAGCCATAGTCGGATAACGAGGGTTGACGTCAAGGCTGAGTTTGCCTCAATGTCGCAATTCATCACAGGAAGATACAGAGGTGATGGGCAAGTGGATTAAGCAAATAGCTATTGAGCCAGTATTCCGGGATCGAATTGAGCCAATGAAATCCGCGAATTATTAATAAAATATGTCATTAACGTATATGATTCAACTCAGTCTTCGAAATGATGAAAAGAAAATAGATGAAAGAAAATACTCACATGTGTCATATTAAAAAACTAAAATATTAACAATAAAAAAATAATATAGAATTAGGATTTATCATTTTTAAATGTCATCAATTTTTTTTAATACTTTTCAAAGAGCTATAGGCGAACTTTACTTATGGTCCTCAAAATAAATTACGCGGAGTGGACGTCGGGGCATGAAATATGATATTTTGCTTACGATGTAATATTCATAGATGGACTGATGCGATTTGATATTTTCATCGAGAAAGCTTTCATCGCGCTACAGATAAAGAAACGCAAGACACGCAATATTTCCATCAATATTTACATGTTTTTTTTGACCGAATTAATTCACTCCCCGGCGGCCATTATGCGCGGGAAATGAAGTATTACCATTTTATTAATTTCCATCCTGGTCATAGAATGCTTTCATCTTTTCATTTCTTTTGGATTCAAAAGCTTGAAAATTTGCTTGTTTTCGCTGCCTCGCGATTATTCATTCAGGCTTTATCCGAGTCATTTGGTATTGTGTGTGTCGAATGAATACAATGAACTATGAGGTTTTTCATGGAATGTGATGAATTAAAAACGATATTTTTTTCTTCACATCTCGGCCATAATCTATTATATCGTTTTTTTTTATTATTAAAAGTTAACAATGAAAAGATTCTTGGATTAAAATTATCAACTCACGCACACTAAAGTATCGAGCAGATTTGCTCAGGAATTAATTCAAACTAACGTATTATACGATTGCGATTATTTAGTTGTTACGTAACGCATAAACTTCCACCACTTGAAAACTTTGAGAAAACAGCATCCTGAGAGCACTAGCAATTTCGTCACGGGATGATTTATATATTACGATCTTGTAACAATTAGCGTTCTTGAATACACCACTATGATTAATTATCAAAATTGTGAACATTACTATACGTTTGTTAGTAACACTCGTATATCATAATCATTTTCAATAGTCGACTAAACGGATTTCGTGACGGATAACTGTCATATATATTTTATCTTTTCTAGATTATTAAAATAAAAAATATTTATTTAAAAAAAATAATATGTATAAAATGACAACGGTGGAAGTTCATGGCATATAAATAGTTCTTTAATCTCTATTAGAAATAATATGTGACGTTTAAAGCTTCAATTACAACTACGTAATCAAAGTCGAGATCAAGCTGATGATTAAAACCGATACAACATTATCAAGATTTTAACGTAACAATCTACATAACATACTGAATAATCCTAATAACGTGAATTACTATACCAAATATACACTCAACTATATTAACACGTTAGATACTTGTAAAAAGATAATAATGAAAAATCAATCAATAAATTATACGAAATTTCTTGATATCCAGCTATATAAATCTGCAGGTCCCGTTAGAATTTTTAAGTCCATTTTAGGTTGGGATCATAAATGAGAAAATGCCCTTCCATACACTTGACATTATTAGAAAACCGAAGGGTAATGGCATTTTTTTCATTTGGAGTTTTTCTTTTTTTTTTATCAGTTTATTACCGAATGCCGTCGAGTTAACAGATAGAAATTGGTATCATAATGAAGCTCGTTTAGGGGCTATGTTTCCATATTTTTTATCCTTAGTAAAAATGTCAAGCCAGAAATTGAGTAGACCCATATAAGATTTGTTATGCTAGTTTTATTTGATAAGAGATTGAAGCCAAAAGAAGCTACCGTCTGCAAAATTTATGAAAACGAAAAAAGTAAGATCAGGAAGACCTCTAAAACAGGATAATAGTCTAGAATTACACCCTCGCAAAACCATAAAGAAATAGTCACAAGATCTCGGCTGCCCCTGGTCAATAGCACAAGACTATTCGAAAAGTATCGGTAATAATATAAACAGAGAATTTGGGTACCGTACAAATTTCGCTAACAGCGCTGAAACAAGAGATTACAATCTATTCGTCGCTCTCGTCTACGTATGAGATCGTTTTTGAGAAGGATTGTTACTGGTAAAAAAGCAATGGCTTTCTTCTCATATCTGTATCAAGTATCTGTTTCAATCTGTAGAACATCATAACCTTGAAAAAGATACTTCTTTGTGTTTGGTGGGATATTTATTGTGCCCGATTAGAAAAATTGAAGGCGAAACTATTAAAAAAGCCAGTCAGTTTTGATAAATAACCAAGACAACTGCAACATGACAACACAAGACCACACGCAGCAAGAATCACATAGGAAAAAACTAGGGTGTTGGATTTAAAAGTTCTACAGCATCCTACTTATTCAACAAATATTGCGCCCTCAGACTATCATCGTTTTAACTCTTTGGAGCATTCACTTTTTTACATCAGTAGATAGACATAAAAATAATACTTGGATTCAATTTGTTGTTAAAAAACCTTAACAATTTTACAAGAGAGGAATCTAAAAATTTCCTGAACTGTTTATATAGATTATAGTGTATAATATTCTTGTAAAAAAAGCGTCGAGTATAGTTCCAAAACTAATCTAAAATATAATCCAAGTCGCGTATATATATTGAACCTCTAAATCCTAATATATACGAGGATTGATTAGAAATATGTATTATTTATCATTTTTAATTCATAAACGGATATAAAGTAATTCAATATGTTTTTTCATTAATTATTTATGATTCCTGTAGTATATGTCCATATAAAATATGTTTTTTAAAATATCTCTTATGTTCATATATAGGTATCTATAATCCACCCACGGGTTGGTCTCAAAATAGAAAATAAAACGGGATAGGTCAGAGAAGACGTAGTTTAATGATGAAGAAGTTGACCCAGTTGCAATCAGAGTTTTGAGGTTGTGGTTCTATAATGAGAGCTTGCGAAAAAAGCTTTTTTGTACGCTTTTGATGTATGCGGCATCAATGAAAGCTTTACTCACCTTTCAATGCGCAATATGTTTTTTTTAAATATCAAATGTCCAAAGAGATTTTATATATGTTAAAATTATCCCACACAGCGATATTTATGCCCTCTTTTGTACGCATATCCTCCATGCAATTTAGCGCCTTTTCTGCGGATATTAAAGGCACGTACTGCTATATATAATATTTAATTAAATGATAACACGCTTCCGGAAGACACGGCGTATGTTCAGAGAGTATGAAGTTACCGTTTATAAAATAAAAGTGACAAGACTCCATTAGGAAATGGCGGAACTTTAGTTAAATTAATTACGTACACTTATGACGAACGAGCATTGATTCGGTTATATGAATAATAACGTAAAAGTATTTAATTCCGATCATAGCATAATCATAATGCATCGAGATCAAAAACGAAGTGCCTGAAAGCTGTAGCTTTCATACTTGTGGAGACACGACTCTTTTGTGATGCCATAACGAAATCATAATGAAATGTACATTCGCTGACAGGAGTTAGCCGCGTTTTTCTCCCTTAAGAGGGTTTTAATTTAAGAAAATATTTTTCTTATTAGGCCGCAAGCTTATGAGACTTTGCAGGCCTTTTATTTTCAAGGTGGTAATTTATTGTGTGAGACTACACGAAATGGCTCGACTGGTGGTGAAAATGTCTGACAGCCACAAGATTTACGGGTCATCTCTGGATTTTGAGAGGGGGATGAGTTTATAATAAATCTGCACATATTCATAGCTGAAGGTGAACGCGGGAAATATTTGAAAATAGTTCAGACCCATAAAAAATATTGATTTTATTAAATTAACGATGATAAAATCGTTCGTATTATTTTTTTGATTTCAAAATGTATTAATAAATTGAATAATAATAAAGTTTAAGTATTCATAAATATTATTCGACAAATATAATATATATCAAATGTTAATGACAGCGATACTCTCATAGCTCATAGCTCTAAGCGTTCGTTGCACAAAGGATCGGTAATGGTTCTCGATTTGGCATTTATCCAAGAGGCGATTTCGCACTAGAGCAAATGCGCGAACAAAACTTAGACGAACGGAAGTCTATTTATTTTTTATTCGCCATTTTAAACTTCAAAGCATAGCTTTCTAAATGCCCTATTTTTTTGTATAAAACAATATTGCGTTATTCATCAGCGTAAGTGCACAGTACATATCTTAAGCAAAAGTTATTATAATCATCCACAATATATTCAAATAGGGGGGTGTACAAAGGAAATTATGTTTTCCACGAAATGTTCCACCAAACCGTTTCCTCAGAGACATATTTAACCACGACGACGAAGAGGATAATCTTATATATTAAAAAAAGTACATATACCCTGCCTCGAACATTTGTTTTGAATTTTAAAAATATGAAAAATGAAAATATTTTCCATATATCGTATTATGGAAAGCTTACGTGGAATAAATGGAGAAAGGAGCGTCATATTTTTAATATACATAAAATGTTTTTCAACGGCGCTGAACAACACAACGTGTATATGCGTACTCAATTATTAGCAGTCATATCCATGTCACAAAATTCTTTGTACCCCGGAAGACCCCAAAAGATCTGGCAACTTCCGTTCGAGAAACATGTTAATAGCTTATTTGGAGCTTATGGGAATGCTAAATGTTCGTAAATATTCATGAAGACGTGTTGAATATATTACAAAGTTCATTTATATTTATAAGTGCGTTTGTGTCTATTAATTTATTCATTGGCATTGTACAAAATTATCTCATATTAAATAGTAAATCTATTATTAGATAT
>JAGXCT010035596.1:0-48012 GCA_022495035.1 Philopotamus ludificatus | reverse complement strand
CCGCAAACCGGATAATCCATGCACGGATAATCGAGAGTACACTGTATATTGTTTTAATTGAAATTATCAAAATCAATTTCCAAACTACTATACCTGCAATTTTTCAACCTTTGATACGATTTGATTTACATCTTACTTGGACTTGTGGTTTATCAGTGATATTAATTGTCGGTAAACGATTTTTTACAGGTTCTTTAGAAATATTCAAGATTAATTATCTTGAACTTTGATTAAAAGAAGTTCGACCTAATTCGAAAATTTTGGATGCAAAATGAAAATGGAGTGACTATCATTTTAATGATCTTAGGGTCTAATAGTATGATCTCTAGAAAATGTTGATAAGAGATAGATTGAGAATACGATTCATGTGATTTAGTTTTAAACATATGAGTGATGCAGATATCATTTTCAATCAAAGTCCACAAAATGAGCGAGAGAATAAATGAAGTAGAAATTAATTATCGCATTCTTCAAAATGTATATTTATTTGACAAATAAATCAAACAATTGATGATCTAGCATAAGGATTTATTATGTTTATTATAATAAATTTCAAAAAAATGGCACCCTGACTTTAGCGCGCGAGACTCTAGCGCGCCGACGTTAGCGCGCCGACGTTAGCGCGCAAAATAATATTATTTTGTATTGTTGAGGGCTGATTTAAAAAAAATAACCTACCTAAGATAACTTTTGATCCAAAATTACATCTTATACAACCCTTTGACAGTTTAATAAAAATAATATTTACTATACCTAAAATGCTGATTTTTTTTATTCACTAATTTTGTTTTATATGTTATTTTGTTTAAAAAAAAAATTAAAAAAAAGGTGTATTTTTTAACATTTTATTAAAAAATTGAGGTAATTATGGTAAATTACGAAGCATGGTATGCAAAGCCCTACATCGCATTTATAGAAATATTACCTCGTTTCTTTTCTTATTCTTTTGCCGTTTATTTTTCGATTGCAACAAATCATGCATTGTCTGCATAGATATGGATTTTTTTTTGATGGGGGAATTAAGATAAATCGATTGGATCCAGGCGAAATTGTATGTGGGTTTCTTTGTATCCTTTCTTTGTAATGCATTATGAATGCATTCCAAATAATTTCATCCAAAATATGGAAAATTATCTATATATGTACAATATTTTATAATTTATTTTTTTATAACACTTTAAATTTCAATTTATAATGTTATTTTAACTTATATAACTGTTTTTTTTTATAAATAAAAGAAAATATAACACATTTCACGAAAATAATAAATGAATATATGTTTATATAAAAATAATAATTTTCGCGCTAACGTCGGCGCGCTAAAGTCGGCGCGCTAACGTCGGCGCGCTAAAGTCCCGCGCGCTAACGTCGGGTCAGCCAAAAAATTATATCTTATAATAATAACAACGATGTTCAGCAGTAAGAATGTCCCTAAGATTTAGATTTTTCTCATCATCATAAACTTCAGTCATAAACTTTTGTCTTAAAAAGTCTAAAAAATAAATATTATAAATAATCATCGCTCTTTATTGTCTGCTATAGTGAAAAAAATAAAAACAACGTACTAGTGATACATGCCGCGAAAACTCGGCGGTGTGTTCTCAGTCTGCGGCGAGACAATGCCGAGTGTACGTGTCATTTACTCGTCATATCGATTAGTAAATAAATCTAAAATATCTACCAAATTTTGTTTATCATGAATAAGATTTTTTACATTTAGAATAAACTATTGATAAAGAATTCATATATAGCTTCATTTAAAATTCTTGGGGTATCTGAGATACCCCCTTCGGACGGCGCGGTTGATTTTGAGCAGCCTGCCAGTGGGGTGAATCATGAATTCTTTAGCAAAAAAATCTGTAACTTCTTTTCCATGTGAGCTAGAACTATACAATTTAGAAAAAATATAGGTGTAAATATATTCTTTCATATCAAATAATAAAATTTAAAAATATGTATAAAAAAATATTAAAAAAAATATTTTAAAATAACATTTTCACAAGTATATCATGTTATTTTGTAAAAAGATTTTTTTTCCTAGATATTTTCTCCAAATTTGCCTTATTACTTTTACTTAAACAAACCCTAATAACATTTAAAAATGCAGCCACAGTTAAAATTCTAAACAAACAAATATATTCGAGTCTTTTATAAAAATACAGTATAAAATATATAAACTTAATAGCTGAATTAGTACTCGGATAGATTACTTCTCCAGCGAAATCCACGAATTCTAGGAATTATTTTAGACAATGTATAAGGGATGATTGAAAGTTATACATCCCATTGATGATAAAAATCTTTATCGAACCTTTATATAGATGAGTGGTGTTTTGGGTGTTATCCGTCGTGTCGTTTATCCATTTTCAAATATTAAATAGAAAAATATATTCGTGTATTGACGTAAATTGAAACGTTAGATTATATCAGCTTTATATATTGATTCAGCTAACCCATATATTAGTTTGTATCGGAAGAGATTAGATTAAAATCGGCAATAAAATCTACCAAATATATTTATACAGTTTGCTAAATAAAAAAAAAACAAGATCGCTTTATGCATATCAAATAAAATGATGATTTTCTTGATTAGTTTTCAATGGTGTTTCTAAAACTCAAATGATTATAATAATCACATAAACATCTGATGCATATAAAAAGTAAAAAAAAATCTACATGAGGCATAAATTAAATTTTACGACGAAAAAATGAAGATTTTTCAATAAAAACCACGATGAGATTTTTTTTATCAAACTCAATTGAATACAGATATATTTTTCAATTAAATACTAAACGTAAAGCATTTAGATTGACTGTACATTAAAGTGATTCATCAAAGAAAAGCGTCGATCGTGAGATGTAGAATCCGCAGTCGACAGTTTGACGCGATAGCGAGTGTTGTTTACGAATTGTTTAAACGCAATTATATCAATAAAAAATGCCTGCGATCGTTACAGTATTTAAATTAATATGTAAAGAAGCACTTGTTGCGACTGCAGTTGAAGGGCTTAAATATTCTTCAAGTAGCTCTTCACGTTGGGCAATGTATTATACTAAAAGTAAATTGAATTGAATATTTGTTGTACTTCGACTGCCGCCCTTTAAGTTGTGCTTTGTATTATTTCGGCGACCACACTTACCAATAGTGGATTGTAATTTGTAAAATAAGTTGTTACAATCGTATTCTATAAATAACAGTTGAGTCTCGGTAAGTATTGTAATTGAAATATCATAAAACGCGACTCGAAAGTTCAGCGGTCGAATTGCAACTGATCCCTGAAAGGATATACCGAAACAAACGTCCATTCTTTTGAATACCCCTAATATATAAATATATATGTTACAGAATTGATGACAACAGGCGTTATCAAAACGCATACGGGTATAATTGTATTCGGCACTGAATATTCGTATGGAGACAACGGAGTTGTACAATTACAAGCTGTATGTATTGATATTTGTTAAAGTAGACTAATGATTTTAAATTATTCACTATTTATTTTATGTTGATAGGGTACGGATTCTAATAAGTCTGCAAAACAACAAAATGTCGGATACACAAATGTATCACAGGATGAGTTTGAAGAGTACGTTCGAAAGTTGAGAGCCACTACATTCAGGTATGTTTCTATGTTATTTAAAAAAAAACATAATATTTTATTGTAAATATTTTCTAACGCTTTCAGATCAAAGGATTACGATATAAAACGCAACAACTGTGATCATTTCACTGAAAAACTTCGCCAATTTCTTTTAAATAATTAAGTCTGATTTAATGATTGCATTTTTTAAATAAAGAAATGTTTCTGTAAGAATTATTGAATATTTTTATTTTATTTCCTATTAATAAAACCAGGTATTAAATGCAGGGCTGTAGAGTCGTTAAAAAAAAACACGACTCCGACAATTTTATCAATTTTATCAGGTTGTTTTCCCACCTCTGCATATAGCCAATTCTTTCATGTTATAAGTCATAAAATTAAAACAAGATCAAACTTTAATTATTTGCGTTTATTCTTAAAAATAGCATTAATTCTATTAAATCCGTATTCGTAGATGCTCTCAAATAAGAATTAAGGATTTTAAGAGCGGAAAATAACCGCTCTACGGATACTTGGGTTGGCGGCAATGCTGTAACGGTCAATGCTGAATCTTTTACGATTTCTGGATACCGCTGTATTGCAATTTCAAACATTTAACCTTGCGGTTCGTCAATTTTTCCATTAATTCTAATGTAGGAACAATTTTATCTCTATATTGGGACTGGGATTCAAACGAGGACGTTTTAGTTTCTCTTGTTTATTGAGATATTTTCAAAATCCTCTTCAGATTTAATACACATTCATTATAATAATTATTATAAAAAAATGGATTTTAAATTTTAACGAAAAAGGAGTCGGATTCGCTCGTTTTTCACGACTCCTACTCCGACTCCGACTCCAAGCCAAACACCGCGACTCCGCGACTCCGACTCCGACTCCACAGCCCTGATTAAATGTACTTCTCATAGGAACTGCCCAAAAGTTTATTGTTATATTAACACATTGCCTAGGGCCTAGGGGACGAATCGCAGGCAAATATGCCCTGAGGTGGGGCCCTTGGTTGGTGAAACGTCGTTTTTTCTCTAATTCTTTTATTAATCAAGATATTGAGCTGAAAATTTAATTAAATTAACTTTTACTGGATAGTTAATGTAAAAAAAATGTATCTTACGGCAGGGCTTGCCAGACTTTTTGGAAACGGGCTAATTTTTTTATAAAACATGTTTTGAACATGGTCGATTGAATGTTGAATTTCGAATAATTATATTGTGGAAAATTTGTAGGGTATTAGCCGTTGGGAGAATTTATTCATCAAAAATAAAACTAAGTATTCCAGCGATAAGAAAAGATAACGGATGGCGGCGCACAATATCGGCTGACGAAAAAACTAACGATTATAACAGTGAAATAAAAAAATTAACTCTTAAACGGGAATCATTTTGGAATCAATTATAAACATAAAACAGTTGCCGACAAAAAACGGCAGCTTCTAAATTCATTCCTTTTTGCAAAAGAACCATCTAAAGTTTATTATAAATGATTTTATATGCATTTGCCGCATTTGTCCAAAATCTCCTCAAGGTATAGAAAAAAACTGTATTGCTTAATTGCAAAATTTGATATTTGTAATATTACAAAAACAACTAAAAAATATTTGAAAAAACAAAACGATGTAAAAGTTACAGCCAATCAAAGGCGTAGTGTCGGCTAGCGTGGAATATGCGCGCCCCGGACTTACACAAAAACATTTGCACATGGAATCCATGACCCCCGTAGGATATGTGTTAAGCATAAAAGCTAATTCTTTTAATCATAGTCTTTTAAAAAACAGGCTAGTATATTGATGTTTACTTGTTAAAGACTTGCATATTTCTTTTTTATGTTCCGAAATAGTTTTAAAATCTTAGAGCATGACAGATAAAGTATCGCGGAATCGTTTATGAAAAACCAGAATTATCGTTACTTAATTCTCTTAGGAAAGCAAAATTAAAATCTCAGTTGAATATCAGATATATTATAAATGAACGTTTTTCAAATAAGAGATTTGAATGCTTATAATATTATATTTTTTTTCATAATAAACTGAAATATAATCCCCTTTGGAAGAATTTTTTCCACATACTTGCAAAATTTTAATGCCTTTCTTATAAAAAATAAGAGGATTCGAGGCAAAATATTTATTTAGTACATATTTAACGTTCTTATATATTTACATTAAATATGCTTCTATCTAAAAAATGTTGGATTGATCTTAAAAAATTGAGCACTGTCATACTTTAAAAAAACATGAATTCGATTCATGAAGAAGTATGGAACTTTTTAGATATTAACCAAAATTAATAACATTTATTGTTTGACCACGTTTATTAGCTTCAAAATGACAAAAAAACAAAAATAATCTTAGGCCAGCATAGAGGTTGGTATTACACTCCGAGATAGGCATTGATTTTTGCGCTCTAGGATGAAGTAAAGTCCATATTTTTCATCTCCATTTTCATAACATTTACAGAAAGTGGGTTTATTTGATCATATAGACTCTTTTCGTTTAGCTTATGTGCGACGAATTTCCACTGTTTCCACATCTTAACGATTCATAAAGATGCTTATGAAGCTTACTAACAGCTTGAAGAATATAATAGGCAAAACCTTCTTTTTCACAAATTTTAATTCCTTATTTTAAAAATCGAAATTAAATAGATTTAAATGCCAAATATCCATTAGAGAGTTTTTTCACAGCTCTTAAGTGTAAGAAATTATTTTTAGCTGAAAAGTTGCGGCATAAATATCAATAAATAATAATCCGAATCTTAAATAGAAGAGATGAAATAAAAAAATCGGCATAACTTTTATCAAATCTTGTATTTAAAAGTGTTTTTCGCGAGAAATTGAATATTATCTAATGTACATAACAACATACTATCAAAAAATATAATGTTATCTTTTTAGTAATAAATAGATCATTTAGATTATCTAACTGTGACCGATCAAAGCAAAGCGTTTATCTTCAAATATGAGATAAGAATATTTCATATATTTTGTTAGTAGCTTTCGAAGATTCGAGTGCGATACTGCGTAGTATTTCATATTTATTCTGATAAAATTAAAAATAAAATTGAATAATCAAAAATGTCAGAAATAGTCCAAGTTTATAAATATGACATGCGGCATCCAACTCTTAAAATGTTAAATGATATATCAATGAAGACTCCAATGTATTTGATAATTAATTCGATAAGAGATGCCTTTGGACTATCCAGTATGTAATATTAAACATATATGAAATATACATATTATTTTTTTATTAATCAAATGTATTCGTGTAAATAGCGCAGTATGGTATTTTTCATTCATCAGTAGTTGTGTACGATTTTGAATATTCGTATGGAGACGGCGGAGTTACAATTACTGAACATGTATGTATTTATTAAAACAAATTTATTACCTAAATGTTGATAAAAACAACTCATTGCTTAATATATAAATCTGATCTCTAACGGATCTTTCACTAACAGAACCACAATATTATCCACCTTAAACTGAAGGTCAATAATTAGTGTAATATCATGTATTTCACTCCCTCTTCCTCCACATTTTCTCCTACTTATTTTTTGTAATGTATTTATTTTTTGTTAATAGAATAAAGAATTCAGCCCCACAAAAATAGATAATGTCGGATACACAGATATGTCACAGGCTACTTTTGAAAAATACGTCCGAAAATTGAAAACCACTACATTTAAGTATGATTTTATTGTAATGTAACATATTGTATATATATTATGTAATTGAATTTATTCTTTCAGGGCCGAGAATTACGGAATGATAAATCAGAACTGTAATAGTTTTTCTACGACGCTATGCCGATATCTTTTGAATCGCGATATTCATATAGGAAACATAGTAGCGTAATCAGAAATTATAATCAAAATGTAAAATATAAATATTTACACAGGATTTAATTTTAGTTATAATAATTTTCAGATAAAAATATATTTTTTTATAAGTCTTACTTGAATTATTATTATTATATGAATTATTTTAAATCAATTAATAATATTCGGTCCTCATTAGTTGACCGAGGTCGAATAAGCACTTTTTGTTAGAAGGCACCTTGTACGTTCATTTCTTTAAGTCTGCTTTTAAAGCCCTATCAAGTACCGCCTTGGTGTCAGCTTACGTTTAATTTTAGTATTTCCCTTTTTGTGGAAGATATAGTAAAAAATATCTTAAAATAATACCAATTAGGGCGATATTAAAATTTTAAATTAAAATAAGGCATACACACTATTTTAATCATTAGTATTATTTTAATAAAATACAATTTGGCGTATTTAGAAAGTTATTTTATTGCTTTAATAGTAGTAAGCTTTCTTCGTATTTCAATTTCATATATTTAAATATACATAGTTCATAAATGATCGTGGTTAATCCTAAGCATGCTTAAAGTCTTAAACGTGTTGACGACATGTGACGAAACTAATTGTTTGATAGCGGGATGTCATTCAGCGATGATTTTTCAAGTGATCAGCCTGAATTATAAGGTAATAAATATATATTCTGAAATCCTGTGATATTTATGGAACAATTATATTCGGTAGCCTAGAGAGTGGCCGCCAAGGTTGGTGATAGCTGACGAGTACGTTCAGTGCTCTCTCTTTGTTTTGAAGATCATCGAAATACATATCATATCCGTATCAAAGTTCATGGTATTTGATAGTATTACTTTACATAATTCACAACAAATTGCCAATTCCATTGTTCGGTACTTTCCGTCAGTATACGACAATTTCGGAACTCACACTGACCTTGATATTAGTTTGTCATCCAATTATTTGAATGCACCACAGCTAATCATCGACACTGTAGACTAAACTCATGACGTTTGCTTTTGGAAAATTAAATTCGAATCGATCATATTATACATTACTACATCCAATTTATATTGATCGAGTGCGAGATAATTTCCTGAACATTAATTTGTGACATATAGCGCCCCTAGCAGGACTAAGTGACGTGATCCCCTTCAACATAAAGATCATCAACGCCACTGCTAATGTGTCCCATTGACGTCCAACACTTTTCTCCCTCCCTCTATGCCCCTGGCAGTTCGTACTTTAAAACGTTCTTGCAATTCGCTCCGTCGTAAGATGTAGTCGCCATCTTGTTGCGCTACACACGGATGCCGCCATGACGGTTTTGAAATTATCCTCTTGTCTTTCCGATGGAAAACCACATCGATTATAATTCCGCTTCAGTATCACTGACACAGCGCCACGGACTGATTCGTAGCAAGGATCTTCAGCCAACCTAATATTGAGAGCGTTCTTGGAGTACTCCTCTGCAAATACTTTGGCACTAGACCACCACAAATAACTGCCAGACATCACGAAGCAGAGAGAACCAAAGGTTGCACGCGTCACGCGCATTTCATTCAAAATTTGTTTAACCTAAGAACTGTCTATAAATGTTGTACTTCAATAAAGTGTATAAAGGTTTAAAAAAACAGGTAAAATAAAAGGATTCATGACTCGAACCATGGTGAAGCATTACTTTTGCCAGTGATAAAAATGTAAACACAGAAATACATGACACATTTATTAAAGAACAATAATCATAGACAGGTTCATAAATATACACATCAATAAAGAAAGACACGTGAACCGTGTGGCTCCTGGTACTCTCTAGCTGGCGATCTCTGGCAGGGACGGCACTCGTGGAGGTCTAGTGCCCAGAGTATCAGCAGAGAGGTACCCTTCCTGATGATCCCCGATGAGAGGCCGGCTTGGGGCTCTACGCTAGCATGCCAGTCTGCGGTCTAAAGTCGGAGATGCTGAGGCGGAGTCTGCGAATAACCTCGGCGGCTGTTGATTTGCTGGTCTGCTGAGATGTTAATACATACATGCGTTCGGTGTCGATGGAGTTTACTCATGGAAAGGACGAGAGGAGAGTCTCCAGAATCGTCGACGAGAGTAACAGATAGCCATGGTCCAGGTCACGAATCCTTCTGTAATATTTTACCACGACTATCAAAGCTTTCGATAGTCGAGTCGATTTAAAACGTATGTAAATTATGAATATTATATTATAATAACAAACAAAAATATAAATTATGAATATTCTAGTAATATCAATCCATGTTAATTAGATTGGGATTAGCATCTTGATTTACGTCCAAATGTTAACGCTCTAATTCCTCAGATTGTCATGTGCCAAAGGATCTCAGCAATTAATCCTGACACGATTTATATGTATTGCAAAATTTCACGTTAAACGTATCCAAGCGGCGAATATAATCCGCCAAATAACGTGCGTAATAAAAAAAAAAAATAATAATTCTCTTTCAATAGCAACAAGATTGCGATCCTGGGTCACCAGCCCGAGGGCCTGCCTTTGAAAACCCCTGAAATTTCCGATAATCTTCGGTTTGTTTTGTCCCCAGATGAATGTAATGATTGATGGGTGACATTCAATTTATCGAAGGAAACTGCCTTTTTGTGTTGACAAGACTCTGAGACGAAGATTTTCAACATTCAACAATAAATTGATATTGCTTGCGAATATTTTTTAGAGTGTATTTGCACGATCAGACGTGCGAGACGAGTGATGCATCGACACTTCCCCTACCACGCTCGTTTGGAAGCTCTCAAATAATTCAATGTTAATATGAATATATGCAATTTTGCAATACGAACAGTCATAAATTTCGATTATCAATACGCTAGACTGATTCTCTAGCGATAGATTACACACATACATAAACGTGGTACGATAGAATGTGGCAAATGTAAAGGGACCACTCAATGGCTATTCGGAGTATCAGAACGGCATCTGAACTCCGCCCATATCTGATACCACTGATTGGAGAAGCTTATGCTGCGAATCAATAAATTCTATAGATACGTAGTACATATATAATAGATAATAAATATTTTAAATAAATAACTTAACACTTTGTTAGATTTTTGATTTTATTAAAAATAAAAACGAAATTAAATCTGAGAATGCGATAGTTATCAGAACGAAATACCTAATGATAATCAAATATATGATTTCAGACTAAAATAATCTCCTCCAACTTCTAAGGATGCAGTATTTCAAAGTAATTTATTTAATTAAAGCTGCTTACTATAAACATTTACAGGTGGCCCGAAAGTCACAACACCATTTAAAATTAAAATAACTTTGTTCAATTAATTATTTTTTTTTAATTTGATTTCAGATTATTATTGAGCCTACACTCGTCATTTTGGTAGCAGAAAACTTCTACACAAACAAACTATACTACGTTTATTCCAGCGGTTTCAAATTCAGGGGTCTGTGAGTGATTTACCACATGTTGGGAGGCCATGTTCAGGGAGGTCACAGGAAAAAATTCAGCGTGTACGTCGAAGCATTGAAGAAGAGCTTTCAATGTCAACTCGAAGGGAGTCTGGCAGTTGGAGATGTCCCGAACCTCGCTCCAGAGGATTCAAAGGATGCTGTATGTCTATCCGTATAAGATACAGCTAGCACAGTTACTGAAGTCAGCAGATTATCGGGATCCTGATCCAAGAATTGGCAAGACAAGAAGCTGATTTCATTCACAATCTCATTATGGGCGACGAGGCCCACTTCCACTTAAACGGATTTGTTAACAAATAAAATATTCTGGGGGACAAAAAATCAAAGAATAGTCCCAACAACGTAGTCTGCATCCTGTAAAGGTAACAGTTTGGTGTGGTGTAACTGAAGGAAGGATCCTTGGACCTTACTTCTTTGAAGACGAGGCAGAAAACGCACTAACCATCACTGGCGAAAGGTATCGAGAAATGCTGAAGAATTTCGTGCGTCCTGCATTTTTGGATACACCAAAGGTGACAGGTAGATGGTGCTACTGACAACGAAACTCTTAAGGCACATTTTTGGTAAAAGGATAATTTCGCAAAATTCTGAACTTACTTGGCCGCCACGCTCACCTTTATTGACAGCTCCAGACTTCTTTCTGTAAGGGTATTTGAAAGATAAAGTATACCGTAATAATCCTCGAACCATTCAGCAATTGAAGATCAACATCCGTGAATAAATTCAAGGAATAAGACAAGAAACATTACGACAGCTGATGATTCACGCCTTAGAAATAGCGCGACAGTGTGAACAGAAAAATGGGGGTTATTTCAAGGATGTCATTTTCAAAACTAAATAAAAATTATTTCTAAGAAGTGCGTTTTCTGCAAGTAGGTGTATATCTGTTTATAAAAGAATGGTGTTTTTTTTGGGCCATCCTGTATTTTATTAAACTCCAATAAATGTGACATTACAGAAAAGCGTTATATTTTGAATAAATGAAAACTTTATTGTTGTAAGGCAAATTTAAATATTTTAGTTCATTTCTTATTTGGTAAAAGCATCGAGTAACAGAGCTTTTATACTTAGACCGAGAATATTTTCTTAACGAAGCTTGAATAAGAAAGCTTTTTTCTAGCGACAATTCCGCTTCGACAGAGATGAACAGCGACCAGCGCCTAAGATAAACGTAAATATCGTCATATCTACTACAAAAAAATAAATTAAGGACATAGAAATATATAATTTTAAAGAAATATATAAGAAACATTTATTTAGCCCCTGGTACTCTCTGCATGGTGATCTCTGGTAGTGACGGCACTCGTTGCGGTCTAGTGTCAGGAGTGTCTGCAAAGGAGTACTCCTTCTATGATCCCGACGAGAGGCTGAGAGCCCTTGTGACAGCTCATCAATCCGCGGTTCTGTGTCAAGGATTTCTGAGACCGAGTCTGCAGCCAGAACGTCATTGTAGTGATCAGCTTATCTGTTAATTGTTTGTCGATGTGGTTTGCCATGGCGAAGACGAGAGGATAAATCCAGAGTCGCCATGGTGGCATCCGCGTGTAGCGCAACAAGATGGCGACTACATGTTACGACAGAGCGAGATCATTTTGTTGAAGGGAATAACGCCACTTGATCTTGCTAGGGGCGCTATATGTTACACTATTAAAATTAAAATTTAGAAAACCATCTCCCACTGTGGAATAACCGCCACAACACTTTATTTGAGTAAATTGATCAATATATATTCGATAGAAGAAATATTTCACAATGATGATTATTTTGCGCCTAACACAAACCTAATTATTTAGAAAAAATATTAGTATTCCTGTTCTTCCTAATACATCAAGATACGCTAGAAATTGATAGTAGCAACGATATTGTATGAAAACTACCACTCGGAGGTAAAAATAATATTGAAATACTTAAAATATGACAATAACTAATAAGTATTATCCAAATATTTACTATAACTTCGACTGCGGTTAAAATTTGTAAAGAAATCGAGAAATACAATTTTATTTTAGGTATATGGGGCTTTTATCTATAAGAACTCATTTAATGTTAGGAGTACCTGAAAGAAATCGCATATTTGATAACCTAATGTTCGAGTGCAGACAAGGTGATTAATGCATGTTCGTATTTTTTTGCTTAGATATATTGTTTAGCATATTATATTAGTAATAAAATTTAATTATTATTAAGGGCAAAATTTAAAGACCAGAAATTGAAAAAAAGAGATATCATTGTATACCACTCATTTCGACCAGGGCTTAAATAACAGTAAAAGCCACTAAAGCTATTAAATAAATTTATGGTGAAATTCTGATAGCACGTAGATGTCAATTTAGGTTACATAAGTTTAGATCAGGAAATGGAAATCTCGAAGATCCACCTGAATTTAGACAACCTACTGTCTATTAACCATTGAGTCTGGATTCAGTACACTTTTCTCACTCAAAACAAAATTCAAAAATCAACAAATTGCTGTTGGTAACAAAGTGCCAAGATTTGAAAAACTCTCATCCAATAAACAGAAACAAAAGGGTCATTATTTTTTTCAGAAAGAATTATGCAAACGTATTTTTTTAAAATATTTTCTAATTTTCACGTTTTATTTTTGTTTATCATTAAAAATGTATTAAATAACATTGTTTTAGGTGGAGCGGAAAAATATTAAACTTGTTTTAAGGTTAACAGGTTTGGGAACCCCTATTACCTATTATATTTTATTTCTTATCCAAGCTTTATCAGGTATTGATTTGAGGAAAATATTCTCGGATAGGATTTGATACCTAATTTGACCAGAAAATCTGTTATATTGTACTTATCTTAATTCAGCAAGCCTTCACAGAACGTTAAAGCTTTCAGGATTGCAAATCTGCAAGCTTTCACAAAATTTAAGCAAAAAATTGACATATTTATTTATTTAAATTCTTAAATTACATTATTGTTTTAAAAAATAATCGCGTAAAAATAAGTAATAAAGTAATTCTTGTATAAAAACCTTAATTTTAGCTGTATAAAATTTACATTACTTTTAGTCTTGCAAAAATGTGAAGGCCGTACGAAGGAGAGAAGCTGCGTTTAAATATATCCGATCGTATTTGTGTGGCTTAAGTCGTTGTCTATCCGACATCTTGTCGTAATCCTCACAGCTTGGTCCCAATTTGTGATGAGAGGAAATAGAGTCGCTTAAGTACGGGCACCCTAATAGAGACCTTAGCCTAAGAGGAATATTGCCAAACCTTGCGATATTGCAGGTGGAGGATAAGTTTGCATCATTAAAATTATAATTAATACAGAAACTCTATTGAAAATTTAATATACGAAAATTAATAATTAAATTCATTATCCAGATATTATTTGTCTCAAAATAAGAAAACTGGGCCAAATCAACAAGGCTTACAGATCGTTTCAGCTTTAGAGTGCAATTGAAGTCTCCGATAATAGCAGAGAGAGAGACCACACAGCTAATGTACTACAGATAATTATTTACACAGAGGAAATATACAAGAGATTGTTATATTTTCCCAGGTATTTCATATAATTGAAACCGTCTTACTGCGCTCATTTTTTTCTTTTATTTTTCTAAATAAACCCCCGGACTTTTCCTCTCGGTTTTCCGCGGGCATTCATTTTCATGCTTCAGTCAGGCCGCTTTATTATCAAGTGTAAAATAACCCTCCCCTCCCGTAAAAAAGGGACAACCTTTGTTTGAGTATTATCCTTGAATATTGCGAAAAATTCTTTAAGGTTGTTCTCGTAAAAGGACGGCCGTCTAAAAGGATGTTATTTTGTTTTTATGACACTTTTTTTTCTTGAAAATTACGGCCTTTGTTTGGAAATATTGTATTTACTATCGCGAATTATTTATTCGCACATGTATATGAATTTAATTTAAATAATATTCTCGCCACATTCTAAATATTTGTCATGCGAATAAAAAAATGCACAGATTTTAACCGTTTTGTGAGGCCGTGAGATGAATACTCAGCACTAAATTAAATCTCGTGTTATAATCATAAATCTTTCTACGCATCCCCATTATAATTTGACATCAAATAAAGGGTTGAAAATTAAATTTATTTTTCCCCTTCCCCGCCTTTGAATGTAAATCAAACTAACGTTCTATTCGACTACTTTTACGCATTTTAATTCTGAATGAATTTTTTTATTAAACTCACTTCCCTATGGTATACAATAAATCATTTCTCCAAATTTTATTTTAATTAAAATTATGATAATAAATATATACGTCTTAAACAATTTTCAGAGTTTCAGGTAAAAATCGCACGGTTTTCTTAATATATTCGTACATGAATCATTTTATTTTAATGCAATGTAAATATTATGACGAAATATATAAACTAGTATGTATATATTTATATTATCAATAAATAGTTATTATTATTTAATACATGAAAAATTTGGTTTAACTCAGCATTTATCTTACTGATTGTTTAAGATTTATACATATACATGTATCCAGTGGCGGCTCGTGGGTAAAATATTTAGAGATCTTCAAATTAAAAGGAAAATATTCAAAATAAAAAAATAAATTTCGTTAAAGTTGTTAAGGAGGGCGAGACAGTAGTACCAAAAAGGCAACCCACCGCTGCCACCAAAATGTTAAGGGGCACGACAGTAGTACCGAAAAGGTATCCCACCGCTGCCACCAAAATGTTAAGGCGGGCGCGACAGTAGTACCCAAAAGGTAACCCACCGCTGCCACCAAAATGTTAGGGGACGCGACAGTAGTCCAATAAATGGAACCCGTCGCTGCCTCCGATGTTAAGGCACCCGAGCTCGCATATCAAAAGGTACACGACCGCTGGCGCCTAAACGTTCGATCGTCCGGTAGTTGACGATCGCGCTTCGAAGATCGAGACAAAGTGAAACACGCTTTGTTTTTAGATGATGTTTATTGAAAAATTTGCAGGTGTCGTCGTCTGAATGATGGGTGTGACATGAAGATCCTGCAGACGTAATACCTCCTGGTACGAGACGATGATGAAGATCCCAGAGACGTATCTCTGGTACGAGATGATGATGAGGATCCCAGAGACGTATATCTGGTACGAGATAATGATGAAGATGACGGCGTAAGCGAATCTGTATGTAATGGCTCAAAAACGGGACATATTTATACCCGGTCCTGAGAGTCACGTGACGATGATGTCACCGGCTTTTAGCGGGAACCGTTTCGACAAATATCGAGAGCCCAGAAATGATACGGACGGACTATGCCGGTTTATAACAAAGTTTTACTTAAAATATAAAAAAAATAAGACGAGGTAAAAATACTAAATAATATTGATAATAACTAAATAGTGATAAGCGTCACGTGGCCTAAAGAAGCTGTGAATCAGTATGACTGAACAAATATGTTTTATTTTCTCAATGTTGGTCTAAATTATTCATAATAATATTATTTGACTACTTAAAATTAAAATCTAATTAGATTACACCTGATTTTATAAAGTTTTTAAATAACGCAAGACAAAAACCAAACTAATTACTAGGTTATACCTTTTTGTTTAATTTTAATACTGTATATATATATGATAAAAATATATTATTACTTTAATGTAAGCCGTCTTTATGATTATTGCTTTACTGAAAATTTTATAGGCTTTTTTCCAATTTTTTACTATATGACATATATAATTAAAATAACGATTTAACGTTTTTATATTTCGTCCCTAAATCCTTAAAACAACAGATTGGCACTTATATAAAATATAAAGACTTTATTATATATACAGTATGTTTAAATCAAGTGCATCATTTTTCAAATCAAATGCATCCTTTTACAAATCAAATGCACCTGTTTACAAATCAAATGCACCTTTTTACAAAACAAATGCACATTTTTAAATATTAAATATAACATTTAAATACGTTTTTCCATTAATTACGTTTTTTTTCAGTTCCTTCAAAAATGTAAAAAACGGGTTCGATATTATTTAGTACCTCGAATTTACGTTTTCCCGCTAATACGCCTAAAGTAAGATATGTTATATGATTAAATAATTATTATTTTATTTTTAAATAAATAACTTTAAAATTTGTGATAAATATATCAGACTTTTACGCTACTTCCCTGTTTTGGTGTTAATTTTTGTTACGACGATTTTTAATTCAGCAATAGAAATTTTAGGAATTGTTTAAAGTATAAATAAGACGTAAATGATTCTTAAATTTAATCATATGCTTTATTAAATAATTATTGATTAAACAGATTCAACTAAAGCTGATCAGTAAATCAAATATAATTAGTTAAGAATGACCAGGATAATAAATTTGAGTTTAATATAGTAGAAAAAGTTATGTAAATGTATGTGTCATTGAAAAAACTCAAAATTTTATATCTCTTAAATAAGATTAATGCAATATAATAATATTAATATTGTTTATATGTTTTAAAAATGTATTTTAATACACATATATTTGCAATAGAGCTGGAAAACCACTGAAATGCGGTCATATCGACTACATTTCATGTTATATTGAGAGATATTAAATATATTTATTTGTATACTACAGTTTTAATAAATGATCAATAATTCGTCAATTTTTTTCTCTATGCTGAAACAACTAGGCGGATTTATCTGCGACCATAAACCATGTCCTCCAATTTTCGATATCTAATAACATTTTCTTATTAGATTATCATTCGTGTCATTTGTAAAGTGTAGGGTTACAAACGTTATAGAAAAAAAAATAGAAAAAAACCCAGGAACACAGTGGGCAAGAAACGTTGGCGGCACACTGCGAGCAAACTGCCGTATCGGAACTATAAATCATGCCACGGGTCTATTTTCCTAGGCCGCATGTGACACACAAAACATTTTATCAGAAATATTTAGAAAGGCCCCCGAGGAAAAACTCAGGAAATTAACCCGGCGGCGTCTAACGGGCAAGAACTTTCTGGCCGGCCGCTGATTTATGGCGCCCCGACGCACTTTTTCATTGTATCGGTGCGTCGGTATTCCATTACGCGCCGATTTGCACGAACGCCAATTTCTTTAATACGCCATTCGGCCACAATACTATAAATTATGTTAATCAATGCGTAATAATATGGTTGTTATGGTTTATGGCAATTGCTATGAAAATTGTACATATTCTAAATAATTATTCAGCTTAGACCAGAGTATCTTAACCGTATTGAAAGAATCGCCTTTACAAAAAATGAAAAAAAGACAGTGATAATTTAATATATAAAAATTAGCTAGTGAGAAAATGTAATCTTTTGCTCAAAGCTGATTAATTTAACCAGAGGCAGCCGAAAAAAATCTGAATTAATGAACGTGAAGTTAAAGTTTAATAAAAATCAAAGAAAAAAAGGTCCATTTTTTTAAACACTCCTAATTTTCAGCTCAAAAGTCCCAGTACATCAAAAAATATTCACTAATAGTAAAAATCATTGGGCCTTATTTGGTTCGGGTTTTAAATATATATACGGATTAAAATGTTCATATCTCACTAAACATATGAAAACACTTTGCAATACTTTAGTATGAGGTGTGGATTTTTCTCCATTCCCCAGCGACAATCTTTGGCGTTTGACATTTTAATCGATAATCTACTTCCCATCACCTTTTTGGTTTAAAAAAAGTTTCATTCCTGAGATGTGAGGGCAAAGTAGAGCAATTATTCACTCTCTGCACTCAAATAGACTAGGAAAACTTGTGAAGAAGCTGATGGGATTTTATTTAGCACCCCAATATTTTGATTTTACTCGAATAATTCTTTTAATGAAAATACTACATGTCACTAACTATTTGTATTTGTCTATAAAAGTTAAGAGAATAGATATACATAATCATTGACCTAAAATTATGCAAAAAAAAACAACAATATTCGTTTCTGTTTCAGCACAGATGCGATGTTTTTTCTCGCTTGCATTCGGTACGACATGCAAGTGCGAATGAAACATATCACAAACATCAAAAATATCGCCTAATTTTTTTCTTAGAGTAATCAGGATTTTGCCCCAATAGGATTGGTAAAACATCTTCCTCGAGCTTTACAGATCTTGGAGGATGAAGCTTCTAAGGTTCAGTTTCCATCTCAGAACTCTTAGAATCACCGCTGACACTGGCTAGTTATCTAAACTGCATATATTGCATTCATATTTCTTGCATTTTTAGTGAATTGTTGTTTTCGTTGAACCCAAAAAGCATAATATGCTAAATTTGCTTCTTTTGTCACTTTTATTATAGCGGATAATATAGAATTGCACTCTACGAAAGCTATTATTAATGAGAATAAAAAAATACCACCTGATTTTATAGCAAGTTAATAAAGATCGCTTATTTCGTTCTCCTTTGATTTTTTAATTGAAAAAACCCTATTTTTTTAGTGACTTATTATTTGACTCAAGTATTTTTTTCCAGATGTTTTGGTCAAGGGACGTGTGGCAGTAACTAATGACTCTGTGGTCAAATAAAAGCTTTAGTAAAAGTTCATTGAGCTTGATCGAATGTAAAGGTTATGCTTGTTAATGTATTCATATGTACTTCCCACAACATCGTACAATCAATAAGAAGTAGTATATTAAAGTTCTAGGACGTCTATGTTAAGCAATCCAAAGAATACGCCTGGATTTTATTGCAATTGTACCGCAATAATTCACTAGTTTTCACTATACTGCTTGTAAGTAAATATTTGGCCAAAACCAACAACTTAATGATACCTCAGCCTCCATATTTTCCGGGTATAAACTATTACAACTTCTTTCTATTACTAAAAATAATAAAAGAAACATAAAAGAAGGACGGTTTGATAAGAGGACAGAATTAATAATAAAATATGATAAAAAAAGCATTTTTTCATCACAAATCTCATACATTGCAGTGTTGCCCTAATATTTTCTAAATAATTATTTTGACATCATAGTTTTTGTGAGCTAGTTGTCGATTTTTTAATAATTGGTTTTTAGAAGTCAAGACCAAAAAAAGCTCGTCAATTGTGATCGTGAAGATTTTTTTCAGTGTTTCCTTCTATTTCAACAACATAGTTTACAATTATTCATTGCCATTCATTCATGCTTTTAATAGAGAGTACTATATATAATTTCTATGCTGTTTGTGTAAAGTAATCTAAATAAAACAACCGGATTTTTAGCACAACGAAGAATTTTTGACTAAAAATAATACTGCATTCGGTGGATACATCTTCCTGTGACTACTTACAATTACTTAAGTTAAAAAAACTCATCGTTTATACAATAAAATAGGGATTAAAACAGCATCGCTGAAGCACAAAATTATTATCGATGTATAAACAAGGAAAATTCCATTTATTTTTTCCATCAGACTTTGCATTAGGCATATTTCTATAAATACGCATGCGGATTTGGTAATATTTGCTTGCGAAATATGTCTCTGCGAACATTTTTACACTCGTCACGGTCCCAGGGATTGTCAATTCCCGGGTTGAGCCCGCCATTTTCTTTATCAGAGCCATCAATCACTATCAGGGCCTTTTTGCTGTCTCGTCCTGACATGCCTGTATCAATTCCGGGATCGCTTTCGTTGATCTCTTTGCGACCGTCACTGTTTGAGGTCCTTGTTATGTTGATGCCGAGTAATGACTTTAACCCTTTCCGTGCAGACAATTTGCTACATCACTCGTCCACCGTGTAACATCATTTGTTACAGAGAAGCTGATGCAGAAAATTCGGACGTATGTGAGCTATTGATACTTTTAAATTCCAACGGTTAACCTTGATTTTTAAGCACTCATTTAAAAACCTTAATTTAATATTGAACGAATTTTTGACATTTGTGCTTTATATACACAGATTCTCGAAGATAGATACATTTTCAGCATCTTTTTTCGATGCCATCAAATACAAAAATAGCAAGATATATAAAGTTAGTGCTTCATGATTCTAATAATACTATGTATTATTTTTTTAAAATCTGATTAACTATGTATAATATGATATCTGTGGAACCGATTATGCAATTTAATGTAATGCATACTGTGGCGCCGACAATAGGCAACATTGCACACTAAAACGTCATTTACGTGCGGATTAATTGCATCGTTAAAGCTATAATCCGTTTTTTAATTAAAACAGCGAACATTCTGTGGTCAATATATTTGTTTTTGACATAGGCTTCAAACAAATTCTATAGAAAATATATTTTTTTAAAGTACTAACAAAAATATCATTGCGAAAAATGCATCTGTCGTAGATAAAAATATACATATATATTTAATTGTGATTTACGCCCTATTGTTTTGAGCATTACGCAATTTTTGCGTATGAAAGATTTATGTTTTCGAGAGCTTTTGACAATTTTCATTGATAATATCTCCCTCAAATATGCTTTAATCTATCTAAATCATTGTCGATCGTCTCGCTTTCATCTGCTCAGACACAAGAGGGGATTCAAGTACTCCCATTGCATTTATCTCACGCCCTCGACCGAAGAGACCGGGATGGGGACCCGCGAGGCGGTAGGACGGGATCTTTAGATCTGCGCCGAACGGCTTCATTTGTATTCCAGGCGGCGTGGGACCGAACCGCCCAACAAAATGTTCGACTGCTAAATTAAATCTGACAAGGAGCCGTCGCAGTACTCTGGCGGGGGCAGGTGGGTCCAAAGTGGCTTAAACAAAAAATTTACATGAAAAGTAAACGGGGGTCCCTATCGCTCCGGGGTCATCTTGGAGTCGACGCTAATCAGCGTGCCAATCCGATCCGACGGAATCAATAATAAAAGAAAAAAGTATTGAGTGGGAAGCCGTAGTAGATATGCGTACGCACGTACAATGTTGGTATTCAAAGATTATCCCAACAGGCAGCGTTCATTAGACGGGATTTTTGCAATCAGAGATTCGAGATTTTTCTTAAATTTAAGTCAGCCTCAAAAATTTATTTATTTTGTCATGTATAATATATACATCATTTCGTATTATTTCAATAATGTAGGTTAACAGCCACTTATCTAAGTTGGTACTCGGATAGGTGTTCGACGAGAACCTCCGTATGTTTTATAAAAAATATTTATGTAAGTAGTTTGACGCGTTAGAATTAATTAATTTAATGCTATCTATCCTGCGTCGAATAAATAACTTAAAAATAAATAATAATAATTTCAATCTAACTAAAATAATATTAAAATAACCAGTGTCATGATTTGACACTGGGTGAATATTCGCGAAAGAGACACATCCCCTTGCAGCTTTAAAACCTTAATAGAATTTTTATATAAGCAAATGGAGCTTTGGATTTTTTTTTGCTTTGCCATCCATCCATCGTAGTAAAATAAATCAATATAAATGTAGTTTTAGCATTGTTTAGCTCATAAAATTGCTTTAAATAAGAGATATCTGTAATATAAAATCCTAAGTCCCAGATCATTCGAAATTTTGTAAAAATATAATTAATAATATCTAAAACGTTTAATATATTTTTTAATGCAGATCTACATAATCTTGTTTGTTACATTTTATTTTTAAAAATGAACAATTTAAAAAAAACAATAGTAATTTTTCCAGACAGTTTAATGATTTGCAATGTCTTTTTTTTTACAAAACAAAGGTTTATATCTAATATTATATATCAATGTATAAAAATTTTTTGACTAAATTTGTTGATAATAATATCTTAACTCATCTGTCACGACAGCCGAAAGCAATAGCGTCCACCGAAGGGAGTCTCTTAGGGACTCCAAGTATTTCAAGTCAAGGTATTGATAAATTCATCAATATATTAATAAAAAATATTTTTTCATTATATGGTTCATAACTTGATCGATATTTTAGTTTTTTTTAATTAATCAATAAGACACGTAAATGACCACGCTTTTGGCGATGTCTCGCAGTAGACTGAGCTCTAGTAGTATGCGGCACTCGCACGTTTTACTCGCACTCGGCACATCTTACCGGATGCGTGCGAGAAAAAACATCCAATATCTTGCCTGTTCTCTAATCCTGACGCCTAATTGATAAAGAATACCACACTGCAATTTGTAGAAAAAAAAAAGTTATACATTTAATATATTCTTTCGTAATTTAAATGTTAATAAATAAAAACTTATAAAAATGTTATTAATATAATTACAATTATTCAAATGGTGTATAAATTTTTAAGCTAATAGATAAAATTCAAGGCCTTAAAAATGTCGATTAAAAAAACATTTAAAATTTGATTATTATTAATAAAAATAAGAAAAGGAGAATAAAGAAAGGCACTGAATTCTGTTGATACTTCATTGGTGTATATATATCAATTGGGATTTCAATATGAGGAAATAAAAGCTCTTAGGAAAACTCGAAATGATATTATAAAGATATTAAAAGATTTTTCAAGTAAACCTTGCGGAAAAAAACATCTTAATCAATATTATCCGCGTTAAAAGTCAAATTTTAAAATTAAACACTTCTCAGTATAATTCCTCCCCATTATTATTTCGGATAATCGGCAGAATAACGTATATAAATTAAAATAAATATTAATTTGAGTCATACAGACTAATATAAGCTTAATATCAATTATGTCAAGAGTTCTTAAAAAACTCTTTCTTATAAAAATAAGATAATTTTTAACCAAAAAATATTATAAATCGATTTCTGAGCCATTTTACTATCAAACAAATTAACAGAATTGTTGATATATTAAATACATCATGAATTAAAATAGCATGACCAAAAAGGAAGAGCTTTGGGGCATTTCTTGATATAAACCAGGCCTTCGATAGAGTTTTAAATGAAGGACAACTGTACAAAATTAAGAAAAATAATAACGTAGCTAAAAATGTAGAAAATTATTTCAAATCACATCGAATCCGTTCATATAACTTTCGCCCTAAAAAAGGGAATCTGTAAGAATCGATGGTGAGCTATTTACCCAGACAGACTTAGTTAAATACCTGGGAATTTGTTTAAATTGCCGTATAAACTTTAAAAAACCTATAATGAACAAGAAAAAGCAATTAGAAATATAATTACGAAATCCACACTCATAATCATCCCTAAATAATTAATTGCTTATCTATAAATCCGATTTAGACATATGATATTTAAATCTAGAGCACAGAAAAATTCTCAAATATAAAAGTAATAGATCGCATTCAATCCAAGACGGTTTGTGCTTAACGACGTAATCAGAAATGACCTAAAAAAGTCCCGTTTTTGATAGAAAAAATCGAGTCCTACACTATTAAATATAATCAAATAAATAATAAGACTAAAAAATCATTCCAATAAACTGACATCACAGCTGAGAAAAGAACACTCAAGTACCAAGAGGCATCTTACAAGAATCAGATCATTTTATATCTTGAAAAAAGGCTGAATAAGGCTCTCGGCTTAGAGTTAGTATAGCTAGATCCTTTCTCTGCATGGTAATATCTATGATAAAAACAACCTATTATAATAGTTTACAGATTGTGCAATTGAATTAATATTAACCACTTCTGTGGTCAACCTCTTAGAAAAAAGTGGGTAATTGTTCTCGAAAGATCAAATTACGACACATGTCACTCAACCGCGCGCGATGCGTTCTCTAGACTGGTGGAGGAAAGACCCGAGGTGGATTCAGGCAAATCACTATAAAAAGTTTCGTGTACGATGTGCCCGAATCCAGTTCGGGCAATTCACTGTGTAGCAAAATACCTACCCGAGTTGTATTCGGGCAAATCACACAAGGGGTTAATAAAAAAAAAAAAAATACATTTCAAGTATGAAAGACAAAATAATTGTCAATTATTTTTTATACTATGCATTGATCAAGCAATTAAATTAATTTTACATGATACGCACTAATGCGTGCGTGACTTGCATATGTCATTACACCCCCGCTACTACAAAAAAGATTAAAAAAATATATTACATTGTATTTATCAACATTTTAATTAAATCAATTTGATTTTAGTTAAGCGCGTATTGTATGTTTAAAGTCGAATTCGATTCGACCTTGTTATAACACGGATCACTTCTCGCACAGTGGCGGAATTAAAAACGATTTTAATTACAGCACCGTGGGTGTGATCGAACATTGGCTACGGTGTTTGAACCGTTGGGCTCTTGAACTTCAAGAAAGCTCAGGTCTGACGGGGTAGACCCACATAATTAAAGCGGTCTGACAAAGCTGTCGCCCTGAATGAAGAAACCCGATCAAACCGACCACAATCAATCCGTCAAAACCAACCTGATACATTCGAATAATGAGGTCAGGGATGGGGGTCATCGGTTCGGAACCTCAGGCACCTCCCCCTCTTCCACCAACCACCACCCCTCGGCACACACCTCGCCTCCGCCATCAGCCAGCTCGTTAAAACTTGGCGATTCAATTTTCAGTGTACACAGGAATATTTCGCGATATTCGTATAGTGAAACATAAAAATAATTAACTTCATATTCTCGGCTCGTTTTGACAGACATCATCACAAATTGAGTCAACAAACTTTGGTACGCGAGCGGTAACAAATGCAAGTTTCAGCCGCAAATGGCAAAGAGAGAGTGCCCTCCCTATCGCGCTCTCCAGCCACATCTCTCCGTCCATCCCTCGTTTGCTGTATAAATAATAATACAAAAAAATATATGTGTATTTATTTATTTGGCACCCTTGTTGTTTCTGCGGAAATGTATTAGCTGGCCGGATAAATTGGAGAGAGTGCTAAATGATTTTTGCCGGCCCTATTATTGTTATTGGAAAAGTCTACTCGGAATAAAAATAAGAAAAGCCTCGAAATTTTCTTTGAACGGTAAAATATTGTACAGCTTATTATTTCGGGGCAATAACTTTTTGAGGTAATGGACGAAATAATGGACGAGTTACTTTGAAATTTAAAAATTGCGCATTCCTCCGCATATTATACTCTAGAACAGCGGTTCTCAAGTGAAATTTCACTGTGGCCGCATTATAAAAATCACCGGTCCTATGAAAATGTCTCGTGGCCGCACCAAATCTGATAAAAATAGCAGTTGCATTTTTTAAAAAAAATGGATTAACTTATAAGTTTATATTCAATAAAATACACTATTTAAACATTTATTTATTTAACTAAAGGGAACCAAAGAGTGCTTATAACTAGAGATAACATAAAAGAACAGCAAATAAACAGAATTATAGCTAGTTAAAAAATAAGTAAAATAGAAAATAGAAACCTCAAAGAATATGTAAAATAAGAAAATGAAAATCAGAAAAAAATAACCTATGCTGATATATATATAACATATTGGTATTTATTTATTTAAAAGTAATACAAATGGAAATTGTTCAACAGTTCTCTCTTCCAATGCAAGTCGCATTGCTGCTTCTAAGTTTACATCTGTCAGCTGGTTTCGATATTTATTTTTATAAAGTGCATTATACCGAATGATCTTCACAGCATACAGTTGTAGGAAAAATCGACAAATTAATGTTACCGTTGCTAATTCTTTATATTGGACTTGATTCATGATCAACGTATAACTCCGACCAAAATTTCTCCGAACAGTATCATTATTAAAACGGTCTTTAAGTACTTGATCATGACTGAATTCTAATAATGCATATTTTACGTTAGCCCAGTTAATTAATTTGAATACTGAAAATGATATTAATCTTTTTTGTAATGCTATAAAATTTTCATTTTTCATCATCTGAAAAGGGGAAGATATATAAAAGTGACAGTTTTAAAAAAAAAAAATTCTTCGAACCTTTTATAAAGTTCCAGATTTAAGGATTGAAGACACTGTATTATTTAATGCTTTAATTTTAATTTAGAAGTAGTGTCTGCCAAGTTATCTAGGAAATTTCGAAAAAATAATAATTTTACAAATTCATTTGTAAAAATACATTTTTTTTAAATTTCAACTGTGGCCGCACTTGAGAACCACTGCTCTAGAATCTGCGGTCGACAGCCATTTTATTATTGTAAAAATTGATATAACATAAAAATATTTTGCTCACTTTTTTAATATAGACCTCAATATATAAAAAAAAATATCATCAATAATTAAAAATACACGAATTATTATGCATACAATTAAAAAAGTGTTATTTAATAAAAGTATTATCAAGTGTTATGGCTTGTATGTATGTTTATGTTATTATTATTTAGTTTGGCATTAATTATTTTATTGCTTTTTTATTGAATAAATAATTATAAAACAAATAATCAAAAATCCAACTGAAATAATGTTAAAAAAAATTAAACCAGTGTCTTGGTTTGACTCTAGGGGTAATATTAGTATGAGAGACTCATTCTCCTTGTATCATTAAGATTTTTATAGAATCGTTATATGGGTGAATAGTACTTTGGTATATTTTTGCTATGCCATCAATCCACCGTAGTCAAATAAATAAATACATAATAAATTTTATTAATATATACATGTTATTGATGAACTTCTATTTTATATTTACATTATTAAATATAAAATGGTAGTCAAGCTTATGTATTATTTATGAGTTATACAAAATGTTATAGATACATCAGGTGAAAAATATACTGAAAATTTTATGGTTTAAGCAAAAAACAGTTATTAAATATGATGTTTGTAATAAATTTAACATTAAATAAATCTTCATATCTTGTTATAAAAAATGGAGATTTAATGACGATATTTAAATAAATATATATTTAAAAATTTAAGTAAAGTATTTTTATCTATTAAAAACGTAAATAAATCACTTTTAGAATACTGTTATTTATGAGATTAAAAGGCTATTTAAAACTAAATGCTTTAATTTTGTTATTACTGTATATATAATTGTATAACTTATATTAATTTTGATAATAATATTAGGAATATGCATCAATACCACTGATATTAAATTAAATCCTATTTATTAATTTATTTTTATTACATATACTATTATAACACATTCATAAAAACACACGGTGTATATATATAGGATTTAAATAAGATTAAATTGTCAGCATAGAAACCAGGGCTGTGGAGTCGGAGTCGGAGTCGCGGAGTCGCGGTGTTTTGGGCCGGAGTCGGAGTCGGAGTAGGAGTCGTGAAAAATGAGCGACTCCGACTCCTTTTTCGTTAAAATTTAAAATACATTTTTTTTATAATAATTATTATAATAAATATGTATTGTGCACGAATATTAAACTTGCAGGCGTGAATTGCAGGCAGAATGTGAATTTAATATAATCAATGCTATTTTTAAGAATAAACGCAAATAATTAAAGTTTAATCTTGTTTTATTTTTATGACTATAACATGAAAGAATTGGCTATATGCAGTGATAGGAAAACAACCTGATAAAATTGAACTTTTTTGAGTCGGATTCGGAGTTGTGAAGTCGGAGTCGTGGAGTCGGAGTCGGAGTCGTGTTGTTGGTAAACATCGGAGTCGGAGTCGTGTTTTTTTTTAACGACTCCACAGCCCTGATAGAAACACAATAAAATATTTAAACAAGGATGCAAATTTGATCTGATTTAGTTGATTTCGAAATAAATTGTTAAAATATTATCTTAATACTATTAGATCTAAATAAAATATTAATTTGTAAATCAATACTAAAATCTTATTCCACAATAAACAACAAATAATAGAGTTTTTTTAACTTTCGATTGGGATATTTATTTAATTTCAGAGTAAAAAAAATATATTTTATGCCAGTTCATTGTGTTGATCATAAAGAATAATTCAATTTCAAAGAATTGAAATATAAATTATATTACAAGTTTTCTATGTGGCACATCATCTGAAATAGCTGAAAATCGCAGATGGTGTAGCTTCATTCGATTCCATTCTATCTTTTCAAATAAATATAATATAAAATAACGAAACGAAGCTCTTATATAGATACCATGTTATATGTAATAATGTTTTAAAGCATGTTACATCAAGTCTAGTCAAAAAAACGATATTAATTATAATTAATTTGATATTTAAACATAAAATAAATATTTTATGCAATTTATATGCATTGGTTTCAGGAATAGTTGACGTATCGAATGGCTAGACCAATACAGGCAATCATTTCAATTTCCGCGCTTTTGTGAGCGATCGTTCCCGATTCGCAATCGAGTTTTTCCCGACCGGACGTTGAGTCACCGGGGGCGAAGTCGCAACAATAGCGACGCTGCATTCCTCCACGGCTTTCCAATTTTCATTTCATTTTCACCCCTCCCCTCACTCCACGACGCTCTTCCGCCACACCATCACTTTTCTCGCCTTCGAATGTTATCCGACACGTTTGATTCGTTTCGTTTTTTTTTTATATTTCGACGCGGCCCCAATCCCTGGGATTTTACAGCGGCGATGTTTATCGCAGAGTCCTGTTGACATTCCGGTTTGGTTCCGGGAAGAGCGAAGGAATCCTTTTGTTAAACCATTGTCACTATGTTTGTTTTAGTGATTTCGAATATATATCCGGTTTTTTCTTGCGCCTCGCCAAGTGCCCTATAAAAAATCTGGATTGCGTGCTGGAAGGCGGTTGAAACAACATCCTGCTAGCTTGATACCATATCTTTTCATGGGGCTGAAACATTTTTTCATGCCATTATCCTTTTTTTTATTATTTTAAGGGAAAACATCGCGCCGCTAAATAAGACATATCGCCGGAAATTGAGTGGATTCTGCTGGTTTTTTTCTTTTTAAGTCGAATATATAACTTGATCACTTAACCAATACGCCCTTTTTTTATTAACGCAATATAAATAATATGTATGCAAAGTTGAAGCATACTTTATGCCATTATTATAATATGCATCTACATTGAAATCTTAATTTAATTTCCATTTTACATTACTCTGAATTGTCTAAATAAATATTGTGTCCATAATAAAGCTTTCACTCTGCACAACACTCGTCTACTATAATTTAATATGCTTACAAAAATAATATAAAGCTTTCAAACAGTTAACTCTAATTTAATAGCGAGAATTTTGAACTATTGCCAATTTATAAAATAATAATCATATTATCAATTTTGTACGGTTGTTAGCTGATTAAAGTAATAAACATAAAACATCAAACGAATTTGTATAATATTATTGAATTTTGATATGATATTTCTACATATTAATATTTATTGATTAAACTTAAATATAAGATTTATGTATTAGGTAAAGGGAAAAAAATACGTTTTTATTATTGCGACGAAAACATATTTAAACTAAAACGTGGGATTTAATAAGAAAAAAACATTATTAATGACAATATTATATTCAATACAGTTATTTTTTCCACGTTACTAAAGTCTCTCTAAGTTCATTATGCAAATTTTGCCGATAACTAAGAAGAGTTCTCAATAAAAATATACGTTAGTGTTTTAATTCGTTACCAATGGAGTTCTATATCGTCCACATTAAAAATTAAATTTAATAAATAATAATTTCTCCTTTTTCAAAAGCTCTGGAATATTTTTCAGCTGATTTATATTCTGCACTAGCCGATTTGTCAATCATTTTAGAACTATACAACTTTGATCGTTTTCTTAATGGGTAAATTCAACATTTGCTTGCTTTAATAATATCTTCTTTATGATTAAATTAATCCTTAAGATTGATTTACCAAATCCGTTTTCGTTAGGGGAGCAAACAATTGTTATCTGTAATATTCCCTTAACCCTTCTTACTCTATCCACTTTTAGTCGAATCTATGAGCTACTATTATTATATTTTATATGAATTTTTTTAAAGAGATTTTCATTGGGAAAATGAATAAGGAACATCAATAGGGTTTGATCTGATATCCCATTTTAAAAATACATTAAAAAACTTGCTTCAAGTCGGTTACCAAAAAATCTTTGGAGCCAAAACGTCTGGTCCACCTAGTGAAAAAATTGATTATCTTTAATCTTCCTCAATATGTACAGTTTTTTAATACCTCTTTCGTAAAATTCTGCACTATTTATTTTATTATTGAAATACGTCTTTGAGTGATCTTTCATTTGTTCAATATTTGTATTATATTTGTATTTTGAAACGAATGTTTTTCGACTTAAAAGGGTGATAGTTCAAAGTTGCAACATCAAGTAAATATGTTGCATGATGTAGAACTTCTAAATCTAGCCCTTCTTAAAACTGATCGTTTTTTAAGCAGTAACTTCTATGATCTTATTAATTGGAGACAATACAGTATTTCTGTAACTATCTGATTAGGTTTTAGTAATTTATAACAAATTATTCTCAAATCATACAACCAAAAAACTTTTTTAGTCAACTATGAACCAGACATAGACATTTTATTAAATGAAAATATTTTTTTTAGGTTTATTCTTCCTATTTTTACCTACATCTCTTCCCCAATCAGAACCCGGCACCAAAATTCATTGACGATTTTTTATTTCCATGCTTTTTTAAATTTTCCATCGCTATTGGAGATAAACAGCCAAGTAATAATTCCTTATTTATTATTTTACACAAATCAAACTACACTCTGCTTCAATGGGGTGACTTAAGTGTTTTTTACTTTTATCGAATAACTCCTTTAAAATAAATGCTGAAAAAATAAATAATAATTGTCTTTTATTATATGCAACAACAATATTTGTTTCTGTAGTCACGTGCGCGATGTTTTTTCTCGCTTGCGTACGATGTGTCGAATGCGAGTGACACGTGCTGCTATAGCTCAGTCTGCGGCAAGACATCGCCGAGAATGTTCTCATGTACGCGTTATATTGTTTAGTTAAAAAATACAACATATCGACCAAATTCTGAAGCAAATCACGAACAACTATTTTTGTTTTCAGAATAATCCTTTTTTTTTTAAATGTCAGGATATTGATGTAAATTAATCAATATCTCGACATGTAATTCTTGGGGTATCTAAAATTCCCCTTCGAATTAAAGTATCATCATCGATTTAAAATGGTCTGCCCGATTTTAGTTCGACCTTTAATATTATTGAAATTATCTATAGTATTAAATATGTCTTTGTAAATATTGCTGATAATATAGGTAGCTTTATTTTTTTAAATTCTTTATACAGCATAAAATGCCACAAACTGTTTTTTCAATTTCTGGCCGTTGTATTTTTTACTAGGTCTAAACAAATAATAACTGAAACATAATCATTATTAATAGAGCTTCAAAACGATACTAAACTCAACAAAAGCCTGTGACAAACAGGTTTTATAACAACGCAACAAATAATGGTATTTATTTTCGCATTATTTCAATATCCTGAAATTTGTCTAAGATATATAATATTTGTTATAAAAAATTACTGCATAATAATATTATTACGTTAACATATTTTTAAAAAAGGGATATTTAAAAGTAACACTGAATTATAATGACACTGAATATAAGTAAAGGACATAGAGATAATTATTAAATTGATAAAAAAATATAAAATTTTACTATTTTATTAACTGTCACGAATTCTTTCGGTATTATTGAATTATTTTTTTTACGAGATGGTATTAGTAAAATTACTAAGTATTGCGCAAATATGCGGCAATGCACACACACATACATATACATGTATATATCGGGTAGGCGTATCCCGAGGTGATAGGGCCAGTAGCGCTCGAGCCTCTCGCCCAGAAGCACTGCTCCGATATATCTCGGCGCTCCGGACTTTGCGAACTTTCCCGCAGTTTTTCCGAGGAAATTTTCAAAAAACCGCGCTCAAATAATTATCGCCAAATAAACAAACGTGTTCAAAATCAGTGCATAAAATAATCATGTTGCAAATCGTGTTCAATATAACATAAAAAAAAATGTGTAAAATATCTACATAAAAAATATCAACGCCAACCGTATTTTGTACAATTTACCAAGGTAATATTTTAATTTTTAATTAATCCGATACTAATTTATTTTCGGGCACGTTCAGTGAATTTGAAATAAATTACGGCATCTTAAAAACTTTCAGTTAATTGCGTCTCTCATTTGTAATCGGGTCTTACATTCAAATTAGGAATTAACTGGGATCATCCACTTCAACTTTATTGAGGTCCACGGCCTCTCCCACTGCGGGGAGTCAAGAAACTTAATTTAAAAATTTGAATAAAAAAAATTAAGTGTACTAACTATTAACGAATCTCGTACAACCTTTCGGCTTCCACGTAATTTCGATTTAATACTATGGCGCAATTAAGAATGGCAATTTTGGCTTCCTTTATATAATAAAGCGTTTCAAGAAGATATTGAGGCCGTGAGAAAATTAGCGAAATTTCGCACTTAAAAATAATTCACGTCGTTAAAAACGAATTCATTTGAATAATACAAAAAGTCATATCTGACCCCGAACAATATTATATATATATACGAAAGTTTTATCTTCAGACCAAAAGTGTCATGTTATATACTTTTTTTTAATATCGCTTCATGTAATCTTACAGTTGTACACGTTCTCTATAATTCTCTATGCTCGTATGCTACATTATTCTCTTCAATTTCACATACTTATTCAGATCGTATCGATAATACTAAATATATGTACATTCATTATCTTTATCTGAAACGTGAATAGCAATTTTTGATAACTTCCGCATATAATGAATATTAATATCCTATGAAAGTCACGCATATTATTTTCAAATAATTAAATAAGAGTGAAAAAATACTAAATCTTTAGCAATTCTCAGTATTATAATTAAGGATTAAGTATATTCTTATGGAATATTTATTAGAGCTATAAATTTAAAATATTTTTCTATTAATACGCGATTAAACTATAAATCTGTCTAAGCAAAGTGCATTTAATTGGCAGTGCAAGATTAGTAGCGAGCACAATTCATTACTCAATTTTGTTCTAGGAGCGATGTTGTGAGCACGCGAGCTTTTCTTCATTAATCACCCTGGACCCATTTTTCTTTCGTGCTGAACCGACTTTCGAATGACAGTATCCGCACCAAACCATTAGGTTTGCCAAAAATTTTGATTTCTTGAATAAATATTTGGCACTAAAATTAGTACCGTGTGACACGAGACAGAATGTCTGAATGTGTGCAAAGCTATCCGATATTAACTTACAAGGATGCTTTTGTTTTTGGCATTTCCATGGAACACGAAGTAATGAGGAAGATTATTATGGGAAAGGAAATACGTGTAATCCTTCATTTAAATATAAATTAAGAAATTGTTTGCCATGTAAATAAGCAATGTCGTACAACACATTGTGTTTTAGAACCTGCTACGTTATATAGAGAAAATGTATTTTCTTATAAAAATACGTTTTTAATTATTTAGAATTTTATGTATCATAATACATATTTTTTAAATAATTATACAGTCAAAATTATCGTAGCTACATGAAAAAGGTTTATTAAAAAATATGCGGAGCTTTCGGAATGGCGTTAAGCTCTTTTAGCGATGCCGTTTTTATCTCGTTGATGCTAACAAAATGTCGTATTAATTTTTTCTTGACGAATAAGACAATAATTGCGAAGGCCAATAATTTTGCCGGTAATGTCAAAATACGTCAGAAATAAGTATACCAATTTAAAAAAAGGACAGTAGTACAATTTATACAGCTGGTAAAATTATAAAAAAGACTTAAACTAAATTAATAAATGAATTCGCGAAAAATAAGCACATTTTTCATAATAATTATTATTTTATAAGCCTAATAAATACACCATAAAAATTAGTAATGTCCAAAAATATCTAATATAGACTTAGAAATTATAGAATATAAGAATGTCATCGTAACTAATAGTAATGATTTCAAAACATCAAATTATAAAATATAAGTTGAAAATTTTTTAGGATTTAAGTATTTATTGTTAAAAAAATTGCTTAGAATAAAATAAGCTTGACTTTATTTAATTTTATTGATCAATTACAATTTTTTTTCATACTAATGATAAATTAATTTATCACAAAATTTTTATATTTGTATGAAAACAGTCCAAAGAATAAATATTTAAAATAATTATTGGCTCTTATTTTCTGCAATTGCGAAAAAAAAATATATAAAAACACTCGCTTGCATTCGGTACGATGTACGAAGTGCGAGTGAAACGTATACTAGTGACACTTGCGGAGATTATTTGGCGGTTGGTCTAAAGGCAGCTTATCTTCAGTCTGCGACGGGACATCGCCGAGTGTCCGTGTCATTTAAGCGTCATATTGATAAGTAGAAAATCCAAAATAACGAATAATTATTTTTATTCTTAGAATAATCCATTTTCTATGTTTAAAAGTCAAGATTAATATCTTGACTTTTAAACATAAAGATTTCATCAATATCTTTGACTTGAATTGCTCAAGGTCTATTTTCCACTATAATTCGACCCCCATCGGACGACGCGGTTGGTTTCGAGTCGAGAAATGATTTTCGGATTATAACTATTTTAGAATGCATATAAAATTTAATGTTTAAAAACAAAGATTATTTTTATTGTGTTATTAATAATAATAAATCATAAGTATTTTATTTTAAGCTTAAAATACATTGCCTGTTTATGAAGTATATTTTTTTTAATATAACGATACTTTCGCTAATTTATTGCACAAGATTTATTTTAACAAATCTAATTTTCATCACTCTAAAAATGAATAATTACATCCATCAATATGGTTTATTATTAAATCTCGTTTGACGACGAGCTGTCTCATTATCGGCCGATATTTATGGAAGTTTCTAATGTCATTAAAAAGTCCCTATCCGCGCTTATTTTGAAATTTGCCCAAAAAAATATAGTATACTTCACCCTAAATTTTTATATTTATAACCCTCCGGTATTGATCTCGTGTCTTGAGCAGTCCTAAAATTAAATTTACCTCGAGTCACTTTTCTTATGTCGTCTATCCGACACGATTTTCCTTTCTTCTGCAGTTTTCCGAAAGCGCTTGTTCACCGTTCCGACATAGTTTTCAACAATCATTCCTCCGAAAGAAAATTTAATTAAATTTTGATTGATTTTGGGTTATTTAAATTTTTTAAGCTCTTATAATTAATCGCGTTTCTTTTATTATTATTATAAAAATGATTATTATTGTTGGCGTGCCGTAAACATATTGCGTATTCTAAACCCTTTGCGCGTCGCTAAGCCGATTTAAATATTTTATCATAATTATGTGTATATTATTTACCGGAATATGCAAATTGTAATATCATCATCACACCACCGTGTATTCATCACTTTAATCCTATATGCTACTTAAATGCGAATATTGTACTTGATTGCTGGAACAGTACGCGGTCGCTCGTATCAAATCCATACAAAGTTTCATACAGATTTTCATTTATAATTGCGATTGTGTGGTGTTGTGTACTAATGAAAGTTTAATGGCAAAAGCCAAGTATTAGAAATGTAATATGAAATAAATTTATCTTATTTCTATTAAATACATATTAATTGTGTACTAATATTATATAAGATTGAGTCATAGATCACTTTTTTTCATAATTTTGTTTTGCTTTAAATGATTTAAACAATTATATTAATCTATTACGTATTCTCCACTGTTAAATATAACCTCCTCACATCCTATCGGCAACTTATCTAACCTCTCCTCATGAAATTTGATGGGTTTGAACTGAATGAATGTATCGAGGGCCTGAATGACTTGCTCATCATTAATATTTTTTTTTCCATTCAAAAAATTGTTTTAAAGAACAAAAAAGGTGATTGTGGATAGGAGAAAGATCTGGGGAGTAGGGTGGATGTGGCAAAACAGATCAGTTGAACTCCAGAATTTTTCTTGAGTTACTTTTGCCTTGTGTGGTCTGGCGTTATCGTGTAACAGGATAACACCTTTCGGATTAACGAGTGCTGGACGCTTTTCCAGTAGATTTTCATGAACTCTTTGTATCGGCAGTAATCGTTTTATTACGCTTTATCAGCTCGTGGTGGATTATTTCTCGACGATCTCACCAAACACCCAATAAAGTTTTCTTGCCATGATTATTAGCTTTAGGGTCCAGTAGGGGTCGTCGATCCTTATCCAATCATGGTCTTTTGCAGACAATATTTTCATTGGTAATACATTTTGTATCACCTGTTATTGTCCTGTCCAAAAAAGGCTCGATTTTATGCTGTGAGAGAAGACTTGTGGCAAAAGACATTCGGTCACTGAGATTATGTGGTACCCATATGCCTTGTTTAGCTTTCCCCAAATTTTCCAGATAGCAATAAACTATAGATTGTGACATACTGAGTGTCTCTGCCAACTCCCTTGTCATTTGACATTGATTTTGTTCCAATAACGCATTCAAACTGTCGTACTCAAGATCGGAAGGGCGACTTGTCCTTGGTTCATCTTTCAAAGACTCATCTCCATAACGAATATTCACAAACCAATTTCTTAATGCATGATCAGTTATCAGGCTTTCACTGTGTATACTGTATTTCTTTTCGGTAGTCGCTCTAGCACTAGTTCCTTATTTGAATTCCCAAAGCATCACATGATGGATATGCACCTTATGATTCTTCATTTTACGAGATCGGAATAACACCACCATAACGACCATCACCCTAAATAGTTGTCGAATGAATGACAGACAACTTATCTATCTAGTGGGAATAAAAATCCTCTTGTCAGGTGACTCACTGCGAGTAAATCCAAACAATGGAAACTGTCTAACTGAATCTGACGTTATTTATGACTTAACCTAATATTTGGTTTACCGGAAAGAATTCAATTTTTTGTGTCTTATTTAAGAGCTTTGAGCATTTATTTTATTCTTTAAGTCGAGGAATAGTACTATATAAATAAAACTTACAAAGATGTTTACTCTGCCGTGTTAGGACAGACTGATCTTAAATAAGACACAAAAAAATAGTCATCTTTTACTAAATATTAGGCTGTATTATTTCTTATTGAGTTATAATTGCAAATAAATTAAAAACTAAATACTAAATAATACTTTATATTAAAGCATATTGCATTCAACGAAATTAAACCGTTAACTGTGCTGGAAGAGAATGTCGCCAGAATTTGTTAAGCTCCCAACAAGGAACGAGGAATAAAATAATATTTTAAGTTAAACGACTGAATCGGGAGAAGGATTTAAAAATGTAAAGTTCGCCGACATTTATAAGTTATCCGTTAATCAAGAATAAGACATAATTACAATGGGATCTGAAATCAATAAATCGTATTCCCTTCGAATAATATTGCTGAAGTTTTACAATGCGCCAGGACATTAGAAATTATTTGCGGTCAGTATTAAATAATATACAAAGATTAGAGCAAAAATTCAAAGCAGAAAATGGTAACATAATAATGTAGATTCTAGAAGATTATGACTATGTATATAATATGAAATACTAAAAAAATTATAGGGTCTAAAACTACGTATAATAAATATTATTATGACAAGAGAATGACAATTGCGTGATTAATTAATGCGATATTTTGTGGAACTTATTAACCACCCAAATCGAGGTATGGCTGTATAATATTAAAATCAATACTTTATAAAACCAATTTGTGCGTTACATACAGCCAGAAAGCTCAAAAAAGGAATAAAGTATATGAGTTTTTTTTATAATTGATTAATATAAAATTGCATTTACAATTAATACATTTTTCATGATTTAAGGGCATTCAAGGATTTGTATAATCAAACCTTAATTTTATTTATTCACTAAAGTTTTAAAGTCTAAAATTTTATTTATTCACTAAAAAAACACAAAGAAGAATCTTATACTAGATTAATAATAGTTAAGGGTTGTAACTGGTAATAATCCTTCTCAGAAACTTTTTCAGGATCAGTCTCATAGACAAGAGCAACAAGCATATGCTTATCCTTTTATTTGGCGCGGTTGGCGAAAGTTCGTAGGGTACCCAATTTTCTTGTGTATTTATTTTACAGATCCTTTTAAATGGTCTTATACTTTTGACCAATGACAGCCGAGATCTTGTGAAAATTTCTTTATTGTTCCATTCTGCAAGGTTCGGATTCCACCAATGAACTTAAAGCGGCATCGTTTAGTTTTAGTGGTTTTACTGATCTTAGTTACTTGTTTAATTCCCTATCAGCACTTTAATTTTTTTTTACTATCTATTGCATTTTCAAAGAATTAATTTGTCTCCATAAATTTTGCAGATAGTTTCGTTGGCTTCATTTAGCTTTAATCCTGAAGCGATTAAATATTAGTAATACTATTATTTGTATATAAGCTATTAGTCCACTTTTCCTTACTTTTGGATGGATGTGGTTTATTTGGGAATATATAATACAATGGTTTCCCGTTGCCTTCTTCACCAATAATCACCTTAATTTTAAACACATCGGAAAATTCATCGGAATGGTCATCGTAAATGAATCTCCTCAATCTTTGTTCTTGACATTTAAGCCAAGTATAAGTCAAACAACCAAAAAAACCTTAGAATTCTGAAAATTATTTATGAGGTGAATGTCAGTGATACAACCCAACCACCCTCGCATCTTTACAATAATTATCGAACCTTTATCTGGGTGAGTGGTGCTTTGAAATTTACTGTCATTCCATCAATCCATCGTCAAACAAATAAATAAATTATGCGGCCAGATTTATATATTTTTAATTTGATAATTTAATTAAATTTATATACATTTAGATATCTTCGATCCATTGTATTGATATATATACATCGAAATTACTATATAAATATTTACGATTATTAGCATGTACCCTTGGCCATCCATAAAATCTCGTAATCCCACCAGCTAAGCCTTTCCTTTACAACTGATACAAATGCGATATAATTTGTCGTTATTGTCCCGGTCCCGGAACAATGGACGCCATATCCGAGGTTGGGGGGGGGAGGGAAGGCGGCACACTTACGCTGCGGGGGGCTAAACGTCCGAAACTAACTCGACGCTAATAACTTATCAAACCGTAGTAGTACGGCAACTTATCACACCGTGGAAATGTAACTTATCAAACGGCTCGAATGGCCGACTTGTACAACCGCGGGACGATTTATCAACGGCGCCCGTAACGGTGGGCGTCGCGATTAACGACGCCCCCGCGGCGACCGTTGTTAATTTTAATAAAAAAAAACGCATCCGCTTCGCCATTATAAGCGTATTTTTTCCCCGGTGACTTGTGATATTTTGTAATTGGTCGAAAAATAATTTGTGAATTATTCGCAGTGGAATGAGCGAGCGCGTACTCATCAATTACGCGAGTACGCGGGGGTTTCAATGAAATCCATTAACGCGTAAAATGTCATCTTTTCAGGCGGATTTTCTTTTTTTTTCTGATTCGAAGCGAGAGTAGCGATTGCGAATTTTTGGGATATACACTTTTCGTTGCGACGAAAAATAATTTCGTTCAATTATTTACGCCGAATGGAAACAGGATGAGGAGTTTTACATTCGTTAGTGTTATTTGCTGTTCATAAATCTGAAGAAATTGCATGCAGAATGCTGTAAGAATTATTATGAAATCAAGATAAGATCTTTTACAAATAGATTCTGTAATTATTTATCGCTCTGGTTATAAATACGGTATTGTTCTTGTGAGAAAATATTAAATCAGCTTTTTTACTTTTTTACCATTAGTTGAAATGCATTGTTTTTATTTAATTTTCTTTAAAACTAATATAAAGTCTGAAACTATTTACCTTTGTGCATCTGTTTTTATGAATTGTTATAATTTTCTTTGTATTCCGCAACACATTTACTACACATTTCTTATTAAAACGGCAAACTTTGTTCATAGCTAGATTAATATCAAATCTAGGCAACCGTTTTTAATATTCCTTTTATTTACAATCATGTTTTAATAAATACTTTCAAATATTGTTTAAATTGGAATACAGATTTTTAAAGTAAAGTACTTTACACGACATTTAAATTTAGTGATTTCAATAAAATCGGAGATTTTTAATATCATTAGTCGAAAAATCAATAGATCTGTGCTTTCTATTTATTTAATTTAAACTAATTCATATGAAGAGGTATTTAAATAATATAATAAATATCTCTTGAGCCGTTATATATCAAATAACTATTTAATTTTCTTTTGATTATTTATATATAATTATTTTTCAGATATTTAATTTCATATTATGATAAATTTGTGTTGAATGATGATATAAAATTTTTCATATATTAAATATATACATGTAAAAATCATATTAATCTTTGAATAAACTTAATAATAAATACGTATTTTATTTCCATTTATTAATGCTTTTAAAATATATGTAAACAAATAACATCCCATTTTTTGTATTGACATTGGTAGACATCTTTAATATTCACTTTATTCTTGTGTATTTAAAAGGTTTCACGTGGTTGTAGTTTATTTAAATGGAAAAGGCAGATTTTCTTTAATTAATAATGAAGGTTTATTCTCTGTATTCGCTAAAAATAAAAATAAAACTTAATAGGACGATAATGTCAGAAGTTTATTTATTAAAAATCGTATGTATTAAAATATTGCTTGTGTATTAGTCTAAAAATGTCTAAAGAATAAATAACAAAAATAACCATTGTTCTTTATTGCCTGCAATAACGAAAAATAAATAAAAACAATATTGTTCACCACGGCTGCCAAAAGGACGATGTTTTTTCTCGCTCGCATCCGCTAGGATGTGCCAAATGCAAGTGAAACGTACGATATCATTTACGCTTCATATTGATTAATTAAAAAATCCAAAATATCGACTAAATTATGAAACTATTTTTATGCTTAGAATAATCCATCTAAAACAAGTCAAGATATTTTTTAAATTTTAAGAAGATCTAACATTTAAATCATCATTTTGTAGTGTAACGTTCTACATTATTAAAAAACTTTCAACTAAATCACAAAATATATTTTCCATAGTGACAAAGTAACATAGTAAAGTGGCTTAAAATACCGTTTACATTTCAGATTTTATTTGGTTGGAGTTGGAGTAAGCGAGATCTGGTAAATTCAGCGATTTTCTGTAGATTTAGTTATACCAACTGCTGACAATAGAGCTTTGACATTATTGTAATTAAATAAAATGATCTCTTGAATATATAAATAACCATTGTTTTTTCCCTACTAATTTTATCGCATACTCTCTACTTTTTATCTCTTAAGCACAATATTTTTCAAAAGGTGTAGATTTATTCTGGTGATAAAGAACTTGATGTTCACGCATGTTTCTTTGTAAGCGGAGGATTTTCCGTACAGCATCCAAATACCAATACTAATCACTTTCCCTGAAGAAGATCTGGGTTCTAGCCTAATTCGTCGATAGTTTGAAAAGAATCATAATCAATCGAAGATTTTATTGTGTCTTTATCGACATTCGACTGTTGCCTTCCTCATTCCTTCAGAAAAGAAGATCATTGAAGTTAATTTTACCTGATTTAAATTTTCTAAAGCGTATATAGTTAAGCCAATTAACTTAAACTAGACCATCTATAAATAATTGCTAAATTCCTGGTTCTCCCTATATTCTGATTGTTAATATTATTTATTATCACATAAAAATATATTATGATTAATTAGAACATAATAATTAATCAAATCTGTTCAATTACTCGGAAAACAGTACAAAGATGAGAATCGAAATTTGGCAAGTTTCGGAGAAAACTCTGATAATTGATCGAAGCTCGCCGACTCTCACTTTTCACCTACACAGATGCAGGCAACATTTTCTCCAGAGAGACAAATGACGCCCGACTTGTGACTTTTAAAAGATTAAATATTTTCTTTACCCTCCCCCTTGCTCCATTTTCTGGTAATTACCAAAGTTGAGCCCGGATCGAAGTGGATGTCCTCGGCCGAATCACGGAGGCAGAGCCGCTAACTGCTTAATTGAGATATGGCGTGATAATAGAATCCAACTATGCCCTCGGAGCTGTCGCTCGAGAGCTTTTATGCAACTTTAATTTTTCAGCTAAATTGGCCCCCAATGAAAGTTTCAGAGCTCCGTCACAATGTGTGAAAACGATCATTAGAACCCCCCCTGAAAACTTCACAAGCAAACCTTTCTACTTAGCACTGAATAATATTTATAATATATAAAAAAATCGTTATATCAGATGTCGTCAACTGCGCAGTATATTCGTGATTCAATTATATTATTTATATAAACTTTGATTATTACCAAGTTTTTTTAAAATATTTTTTCTTGCTCCTTACATTCTGATGCATAACAATGAAGTAACTAACGGGGGTTAAAATACACATTTCACCCTCAAAGCAAACAAACCTTCTTGAGAAAAATTTTCACAGGAAAACCGGTCCAATCCTCTCCCCCCCTTCACCACCACGCTCTTTCCGTGGAAAAGTTGTATTTTTGTTGAAAAATTGGCGTCAATTTTGAAGGCTTAAATTTTATTTTACATCCCACGTAACAAGGGGTGGAAACAGACAACCCCCTGGGAAATGTTATTGTTCACAACAGTACTTCTCAAGGTTTTGCGAATGATTTTTTTCTGCTTACAAAAAAAATACAGAAGATGGAGTGTATGGAGTCTGTGTATTTGAGAAAGCGAACAAATAATTACTTTCGAGGTGGGAAAAAATATTTTCCCACTCTCTCCCCACTAATAATACGCGATACAATGTGCTATTAATAATACTCGATACGGAATTAATGAAAGAAAATACATATACTATAAAATACTATCATTGGTATTTTATTTTACATACACATAATATTAAAACTAATTCAATAAATCATTTGACATAGTTTTATTGTATTTTAGTAGTGATAAAGGCGAAAAGTATTTAGTTTTTCCTAAATATTAAAATATTCAACAATGGAAAATCGTATAATTTGAATTCATTTTATACGAACGTTAACATGATAAAAAAATATTCTTGATAAATGGCGTCCTTTCATGATTATGTCGTTTACTAAGTTTTGGCATAACATTTCATTGCTCATAAAAAAATATATGATGCAGAATTCTCTCTAGAATCATTTATAGATTGTTGTATACAATTTTCTGTTTATTATTATTTTTTTCGGACAACAATTTGAGATCCAGTGAGATGAGCAACACGTTTAATTACCATAATACAAAAGAATACATAAAAAACGGGCGTGTTATTATACCTAAATATGTTGTTGAAACATGTCGGAACATCAACTCCCCTTACATTATGCTAATCGTCCAACTTTATTTTGCGCGAAAAAAATATGTTTTCGGCTTTCATAATTTTGAATAATTAATATCGCCACGTAATATTGCGAAGGATGAAAGACGATTTTAACTTTTTTACGGTTCCCCGTCTACAGTATGAAATTTTTGCAACCAGAAAAATGTCGCGGATTTAGCATTTGACTGGTTGACAGATTGCGGGCCGTGTGTTTGATAAATTGTTCTACTTTTTTTATGGGACATATTCGTATGAATATTCACATACGCTCGCTGGATGAATTTATAAAAAATAATGTTAATTTTCGGTAAAAATTGTTTTAAAATCATTTATAATGTGGAATGTGCTATAATAAATATCTATAAAACAAATTGTCGGGTTGAATTTTCTAGGTTTGTGGTAATTCTGTATTATACCTCAGAAAATTGTTCTGGAAACTTTTTATCGCACATGAAAACTTATCTACACAACAACCGATTGAGCCATCAGATTGGTTTCATCTTGCTTCTGAGCTTTTTAGATCTATTGTAAAAATACTATTTAAGCTTTATAAAAAATATACATTACAATTGCAAATAACATTTAAAAAAAATAATGTAGATAGCAACATATTCTTGGTGTTTTAATTTGTAAAAAATATCAATTTAATTCTTTCCCATCCTTCTAGTCTGATATCTGTATTTATAAATAAGGGTCTACACCAGTGGTTCTCAAGTGCGGCCACGGTGGCCGCATGCGGCCACCAGAGGATTTTCTCAACAGTTGAAATTTAAAAAATGTATTTTTACAAAATGAATTTGTAAAATTATTATTTTTTAAAAACGTATTAACTTGGCAGACACTACTTCTAAATTAAAATTAAAGCATAAAATAATACAGGTCTCTAATCCTTAAATCTGGAAACTTGATAAAAGGTTCAAAGAACGAATTTTTTTTTTTAAAACTATCACTTTTATATCTTCCCTTTCAGATGATGAAAAATGAAAAATTTTAAAGCACTACAAAAGATTAATATCATTTTCAGTATTCAAATTAATTAACTGGCTAATGTAAAATATGCATTATTAGAAATTCACATCAAGTACTTAAAGACCATTTTAATAATGATAATACTGATCAAAAATTTTGGTTGGAGTTATAATGCTGATCATGTGAATCGTCAATATAAAGAATTAGCAACAATTGCTTCTATTAATTTTGTTGATTTTTTTTCCCTAAACTGTATAACACTGTGAAAGATCATTTAGTGATGCACTTTTATAAAAAATAAATATCGAAACCGGCTGACAGATGTAAACTTAGGAAGAAGTAATGCGACTTGCATTGAAGAGAACTGCTGAATAATTTCCATTTCTTTTAAATAAATAAATACCAATATGTTATATATATGACAGCATAGGTTCTTTTTTCTGATTTTCATTTTCTCATTTTACATATTCTTTGAGGTTTCTCATTTTTCATATTTTCTATGTGTATTTTCATTTTTATTTATTTTTTAACTAGCTATAATTCTGTTTATTTGCTGTTCTTTTATATTATTATCTCTAGTTATAAGCATCAACTCCCTGGTTCCTTTGTAGATAAATAAATGTTTAAATAATGTATTTCTGTATTGAATATAAACTTATAGTTAACTACTCTTTTGACAAAGCAACTGCTATTTTTATCAGATTTGGTGCGGCCATGAGACATTTTCACAGGGACGGTGATTTTTATAATGCGGCCACAGTAAAATTTCACTTGAGAACCGCTGGTCTACACTTTGTTTACATCTATTGATGGTTGAATCATTTTTATCCTTGCAAATTGAAAGCTGTACAAATTAATATCTTAATAAGAGTTACTTTGAATTCATTTAAAAATTGCATTTTAATTATATTTTCTTTTTCTAAGGCACAAAAATAACAAGGTAAAAAAGAAATATACAATATGTGCAGAATTAAATAGTAAATAAACATCAATTTAAATACCGCCATTATTAATCAGGTTATAATATGAAAATCTAAAACTCATGAAATATCAACCAAATGACGATATTTAACATTGAATATTTACATAGTTAGCCAAACTATTAAGCAGAGTAATAGCTTTGGTTACCGGAGAGCTTCGAAGAGCACCTGCTCTTATAAAAGGAGGTTATGCACTAAGCCAATCAACAGCTTGAAGATCACCTTCTTTTCTTAAGAGTTACATACCCTAGGCAGCCCTGTACTCATACGCTGGGGTATAAACTCGGATCAAATCCAAATCCCCATGTAGAGATATATTAAGAATTTCTTCTGAATTGTCTCTAGTCTATGGGAATTCAAAGTATCACATGGATCCTTGATAATTGAACCTGATTTGAGCAAGCTCCGAACCAATGCATCGTATAGTACTCGTATGACTAAGGTGCTACGTATGTGATAAGAATTTCTCAAGACGAAGCCCAACATTCGTGAAGTTCTTATACATACGTCCGATAATTTAAATTTCAACTTTAAATCAAACAAACTACTCAGATCTTTAATAGATGATTGTTTGTGAAAAATTACGTTCCTAAGTCTGTAATTAAAAATGAGGGGTCCTTAGATCTAGAAAATGGAACAATAGAGAGAAATAATGTCCAACCGCAACGAAACTTCCCTTGTGTTATGGGTAGAAATATGAATAAATCATTAAAAATAATATAAATATTTTTTTTAAACCAGTAATGCGGTTACATATTATTATTATTTATATATAAACTAATAATTCATATACCCTCATTTTTAAAAAATGAGGACCGTGGTCATGGTTTTAATGGAAATATATAATGCAGTGGTTTCCTGTTACCTTCTGCACCGCAATATTTTATACCAAAGAACACTTTCTAGCTTAAATTTTTGACAATTATTCTTTGCGAAATGAAGGTTGTCAGCCTCCACCCCATCTTTCCGTAAGGTGTGTTCTAAGAAAACGACGTTAGGGAGTCGTATGTCACATATTGTTTCCTCTCTGTATAATATATCTGGATAAAAACGCATTATTTTACGACTTAAACACATAATTTAAAAAGGCTATTGACTTTTATGCGTTTATCCCGAATTCCATGTTGTTCATTGATAATTCTATTACAGCGGTGCGCAAACTTTTTAGAATTTCTTGCCTCGCGGACGCTTTCGTTAAAAATCAATATTAATAAAATAGGCGGCAAAATATTTTACACAAGGGGGCCACATGCATATAAATAAACCATTTTTGGATTAATAAATATTATATTTATTTTTAAGTATAAATTTTAATGAGATGGATTCATGTGCTTTCCCTGAACCAGTTCTTCTATGTTTGGTTTTGTTTTAGATAGTGCAATTCTCATGTCATTTGTCACGTCTAATTTGTTTCGAGATTATGTTTTGAGAGTAAGTAGTGTGGAAAAAGCCGTCACATATTCATAGATGGTTGCAAATGGAATCAGCACTTTTAGAGCCATTTTTTAAACCCCAGGATAGGACTGTGCTATTGTAGTCCAAAAATCACTACAACACTTTTCATGGAAAACGTGTTTTGCATTCTCATCGTTTATTAAATCAATAAGCTGTTCTTAAATTGAATTATCCTCCATAAATTTGTTATTAATAAATCGCTACAGTTCTGAAAACTCTCGTGTATTAGTAAAATAGTTAGAGATTTCCACGCCAAGAATTGATAAATATCTTTTTATCATCTCAAGGATGTCGTCATCGATGTTAAGATCATTTTCATCAATATAAGTGTTAAGCTGTGGAAATAGGGCAAAATTATTTTTCTCTAATTTTATATGCCATAGTTCATTTTGAAAGCTGCTAATTTCTCGGGACAATAGAGCAATGGATAATTGTCACGGTCCCACCAAAACCGCTTCGCGGACCCTAGTTTGCGCACCGCTGTTTTACTACAATGTGATGAAATTTGTATTTATGTAGAATCATTTCGAACAACTTAGAAGGTTAGGGTAGAACAGCCAATGGTATTTAATTTCTTATATTTGATTTATCTCTTAATAATTAGAAAATATGTGATTTATAAATAATTATTTCTATAAAAGTATTCAATTTTTAAGGAGTGTTAGAACTGTTTAATATATTTAAGCTCTAGCTTTCTAAATGAGTGACTATACTTTTCATAAGTCGCTAAGATAGTTTAAACAGCCATACGTGTTGAATTATGTTTATGTTAATAATAAAAAATGTCCTTAACCCTTTCAGTGCGGGGCGCATGACGTACATGCGCATACAAATCGTG
>JAGXCT010035595.1:29455-45422 GCA_022495035.1 Philopotamus ludificatus | reverse complement strand
ACATTAGTTTCGCTCGCTGAGACCCTACGCCCACATAGGCGACGGTACTGTATGCAGTTGGGCACGTGTAAGATTCACGTGCGTATACGATATCCTGCCGGCCATTCACAAAAAAAACCTTAAATATATTTTTAATGTTCTATATTTTGCGGCACAGGCCAGGGACTCTACAGCTCTTCAACTTTCGGACTGCTGTGACAAGTCGGTGGGTTGTTTTCTTCTTTTTCACTCTCGTCGGTCAAATGGGCTGTTTGGTGGGTGTCTCTTTACAAGTTTGTTGAAAAATCCATGTCTGCCTCTTAATTAGGATTGAGTAAATTACCAAAATGTCTCAAGCATATGCATATCTTTATTATTATTAACTTATAGGGAATTATTTTTAATAGGAACGTAAATATATTTTTTAATTATATTATTAATTTGATTTATTTTAGAGACCGCAATGGGAGTTTCAATAAATGCGCAAAAAGATTCAGACTCCGATTACGTAAAGGCAGTGAATAGGTATTTAATTAGTAATATAATTACTTATATAACCATATTAATACAAAAAAAATTACAGGGTGTGTGAGGTGATTTCTGAAAGAATGAGAAATCCATTAAAACAAATAGATATACTATTTAGAATATCTAGTAGTTATACAAAACAGCAGAAAGCTTTGAAGATTTTGCACGATTTTACATATAAAATGATCGGAGAGAGGCGGGATTTATTGTCAAAAATGCATGAAACATTGACCACTTATACAAACGACGATGTGTATGGAATAAAGAAGAAAATGGCTTTCTTAGATCTGTTATTATTGTCTACGATTGATGATAAACCATTGACCGATCTGGATATCAGAGAAGAAGTCGATACGTTTTTATTTGCAGTGAGTCTTCTTAAATATTAATTGATTTATTAATATTATTTGAATGATATGAATGAATACATATTTTCAGGGATATGACACGACGGCATCTGCCATTAGTTTTGCACTGCATTTAATATCTCAAAATCAAGAAGCACAACAAAAAATATTTGACGAGCAATTATTAATTTTTGGAAACGATTTATATAATAGTTCGGCTACGTACAAGTAATTAATCATATTTTTTTTAAAACCATGTTTTATTAAAAAATCACCTTCCTCGTGAAATTTAGTGGGTTTCAACTGAAAGAAATTTTCGATACCCCGATTGGTAAATCTATTTCTTATATCTCCAAGAAATAGATTTACATAGCTCTACGTGAAGTTTTTTACGACTCGTACTAATAAAATTAATATTTTTCAGTGATTTACAAAATATGAAATATTTAGAATTGGTAATCAAAGAGACTTTGCGATTGTATCCATCGGTTCCAATGTTTAGCAGAAGTGTAAAACGCGACACAAAAATCAGTATGGTTTTTTGCTATGATGAATAAATATATTTTAACATAAAAACGTATTGAATACATGTGATTTCAGATGATATCAACATCAAAGCTGGAACTGCTGTCACCATCCTTGCTTATCACATGAATCGTAATCCCGATGTATTTCACGATCCAGATAAATTCATTCCAGAAAGATTTTCAGCGAATGAATCAGTTGAACGACATCCGTTTTCAACAATGTCTTTCAGCGCCGGATCAAGAAACTGCATCGGTATCAATTTTATTTTATTTGTTTATTCCAAATAAAACATATTTTTGATTGATTTGATTTATTTTTCAGGACAAAAATTTGCAATGCTGGAAATGAAATCGTCTCTGTCAAGAATTGTGCGGATGTACAAATTGACTGCCTCTGATAAAATATTAAAGTTGAAATGTGATATAATTTTAAAATCAGTCGATGGCATATTTATTAAACTAGATAAGCGAATCATCTGAAAGATGAACAATGATTTATTTTTAAAATATATCTTAAACTGTGTATTTGTCAGCTAAACCCATAAAACTTCGCGAGTTTTACTCAATCGGATTTTTCATATCCTTTATAATATATTTCATAATATTGTGCACACTTATAACGCTGATTTTTAAATTATACGACCCTCAAAAGAACTCTTCGGAGTGTTAAACCAGATTTAGGGGTCAGAGCTGGATTTTGATTAGGAGAAAGCTATTGCCTTTTTAATTAATGACATCGTAAACGATCCATTTCTCATCTCCAGTTACAATTAAATGAAAAGGGGTCGAATCCTTTATCTCGACAACAAAGAATTGCACGTGTTTCTCCGCTCTTCTTTGTTATCTTCGGAAAATACATGCGTTATCCAATCGTTGCTAATGTGATTATGCAAAAGACCTTGAAGATTAGAGTTTCTGATATTATTCCTCGATTGCTAATCGAGGATCCAACTCGATCAAGGATCGCAAAATGTCATCATAAAATTTAGAAGGTCGTTCAGATTCAGGCGTATCTTTTAGATTTCCATTTTCTGATGTCTGATGTGTAAATTTCTAGTTTCGACATTTTATCCGAATAATAAATTTTATTACTCATGAATAAACAACAGTTCTAAGCAAAACAATCATACAGATATGCTTTCTTAATCGTGTCTGGACACTAATTGAAAATACGCGATTTCTTTCGGGTCCCTCTAATATTGATCGTATATTTTATTCACACTAATAATAATATTTTTAAATGGATATTTATTATCTCAGTGATATGTAGAATAAATAAAAATTATGTTTAATAATTTTCTTATGTACCTTATAAATATAAATGTGTTTATATGAGAAATGTGTAGGTTTAATAAAAAGCAAATGTGTGCTTTACTTGCGCAGATTCCAAAGCGGTATTCGTTTATATAAAGATTCGATAAAGATTCTAAAGATGCGAGGGGAATGAGTCTCTCGCACTAATATTCCCCCCAGTCTCAAACCACGACACTGGGTTATTATAATATTATTATTTAGTTAGATTGAAATTTATATTATTTGTTTTATAATTATTTATTCAACGAAGGATAGATGGCAATAAATTAATTAAATCCATCGCGTCAAACTACCTAGATAAATATTTTTTTTATAAAACATGCGGAGGTAATAGGTCTCCTCCTCTTTCATGGCCAGTGTTATAAAGAATTGAATTCATAGTTTTCATCGGACGCCTATCCGACCATTAACTTAAGCTCAGTTTTGAATTTTTTTCGAATAACTCTTTTAATATAAATGAAAAAAAATAAAAACAACAATTTAATTTTACATGAGCACGGACGCGATGTTTTTTATCACTCCGTATCGGATACGAGCGAGAAAAAAGATCGCTCATGTGCAAGTGCGAAAGAGAAAAAACATCGTGCTGTGCAAGTGGCGAAACCACTTGCGCCGAGCCGGGAGCGTGCCTCACTCTCGGTGGAACATCGTCGAGTTCGCACGTCGCTTACGCATGATATTGATTAGTAAAAATATCCAAAATATGAAGCATATCATGAATAACTATTTTTATTCTTAGATAAATCCATTTTTAAAACAAATGCCAAGGTATTGTCGAAGAATTTATCAATATCTTGACTTTTGATGTTTGTATTTTCATGCAATCATTTCATACAAAATATACATTATCGGGCAGAGCCGTTGGTTTCGAGCCGCCGTGATGGATCGATTAAAGATGTAATTATAATAAACGATTTATTTGCGTAAAATAAAAATCATGGAAGAAACACCCCATCGAAAAGGACAATGAAGATGCTTTCGGCAATGACCTTGAAATAAGTACAGTATATTTTCACAACCACTCTTCATCGAATCACTTTTATCGAGTTTTATAGCGATCATTATTATATATAATCATCAGAAGTTATGGGTTGTAGGTACCTTGCATATTATTTCGATAATGTATGTTAACCTCGACTGAGCTGTTAGCTTTGAATACAGGGTATTCTCTATGATACTGGCCAGGAGGTATGTAAGAGGAAGAGATCCTTTACCTCTTAATGTTTTGTAAAAATATTTATTTTGGTAGTTTGGCGCGTTGGAATTAATTCAATGACATCTATCATTCGTTGAACAAATAATTATAAAACAAATAATATTGGGTCTACCGGAAAGTTCCGTCCGTTTTTAGAATAAAACAAAATAATACATTTTTTATACCTTGAATAAACTTCTATATAATAATATAATTTCCATCATTATTTATAACCTCTTGCCAGCGTCATGACAATTTTTATATCCCATTTTTAAAAAATGCCTCTTCTCTAGAGACGAAAAAATTGAACCAATGCTTGTATTGATATCTTCTTTGATATTATCTGATCTTGACAGAACTTTCCGGTAGAACCAATTTATAAATATCAATCCAACTGAAATAATATTAATATTAAAATTAACCAGTGTCGTGGTTTGGCACTGGGGGGAATATTACTGTGAGAGACTCATTCACTCTGCATCTTTAGAATCTTTATATGGGTGAATACCGCTTTGGAATCATTATGTTATGCTATCCATCCATCGTTTTCAAATAAAAAAATAAATAAGGTAGCTGTCAGGTGAGTTTGAAGGCCACATATCATCGTGACGTTGTAAAACAATCCTAGAATCACTTCCAAGTCTTCTTGGACGTATGTGCCGGTGCAGAATTGTTTGAACATATATGATCTTGTTGCAGCAACTTCTTAAACGTTTTTTATTTATTTATTTATTTATAAAGAAAATGCGTGATTGGAATTACAGAATAACACAGGTCTCCAATCACGTATGAAACAAAATAATAACATGAAAAAAACAACATATATTACAATAAAGAGAAGAAAAGAATTATAAAATCTCATGTAAAATATCAACAAAACGGCTATATTTGACATCGAATACATCTATATATTCGGCCAAGTGGTTGAGCAGAGGAATATCTCTGGTTACCGGAGAGTTTCTGAGTGCACCTGTCCTTACATTTGACGGAAGAAAAGGCACACGTGAACGAGCTCAATGGTAGTGAGGTGGGGCCCTTGTCCTCGCATTTGACGGAAGAAAAAGCACAAGTGAAGCTCGATGGTAGTGAGGTGGCGCCCATAAGGGCAACTCGCACAGTACAAGGGTGTTTGTTTACTTCTTTTACTTCAAAGCACTTCTTCAAGCTTTGTTGTACAAAGCTTGAAGAAGTGCTTTGCCAAGTAAATCGATCTTCTTTTCTCGAGGGTCACATACCCCAGGCAGCTCTGCACCCATGCTCTGGGGTATAAACTTGGGTAGAGTCCAAACTTCCTCATGTAGAGATACCTAAGAAATTTCTTCTGTATCTTCTCTACTCTGAGGGAATTCGAGGCGTCATAAGACGCCCATATAATGGAACCTGATTCGAGTGAACTCCGAACCAATGCATCGTATAGCACTCGTATGACTAAGGTGCTACGTATCTGATGAGAATTTCTCAAAACGATGCCCAACATTCTTGACGATCTCATACACACGTCCGATACATGTAAACTAAATTTTAACTTAGAATCATACAAAATACCCAGATCTTTAACAGACGATTGCTTAGGAAGAGTTACGTTTCCAAGTCTGTAACTAAAGATGATAGACTCCTTTGATCTAGAAAATGTCATTGTGTGTCATTTTCCAATTTTTCAATACTACTATTATTTTTAAATCGTCTGCGAAAAGTGAAAATTTATATTGAAGGAGCCGATGAATATCATTTATAAATAAAATAAATAATAAAGGTCCTAAATTTGACCCCTGTGGTATACCGGAAGGTGTATTGTATGCATACCGACGTTTGGGAGTCGTATGTCACATATTGTTTCCTCTCTGTAAGGCAACTCGAGAAGAAACGTACGAGATTATCCGATAACCCAAAACTGTCTAGTTTCTAAATGAGTCTGGCATGATCGACTTTATCAACCGCTTTTTCAAAGTCGTTACAGATAACGTCGACTTGGACCCCCTTATCCAATGACTTAGACAAAAAGTTTGAAAAACCAAGAAGGTCCGTGACTGCTGAGCGTCCAGCCCGAAATCCATAAGTTAAGCTCATCGATAATCTCTTAAGACTAATATGGTTAAATATGTATTTATGCAGAATCATCTCAAACAACTCGGTGTCCGGATAGAACAGCCACTGGTCTGTAATTCGCGACATTCGACTTAGACTCCTTTTAAATATATGAGTGACTTTGGAATGTTTCCACAAGTTCTGAAACTGGGACGATTTTAGCGACAGGTCGAAAATATGACGAAGAGGCTCTGTTAATCCATCTTGACATGCTTGTCATTTGAGCTTTGTCTACGGCGTCGATGATAAGCTGTGGTGCATTCAAATAGTAGGATGACAAACTAACATCGTGGTCAGTATGAGTCCCGGGATTGTCGAATACTGACTGGAAGTAGCGAGCAAAGGAATTTGGGAGTTATGTAAAGTAACATCAAATACCATGAACTTTGATACGGAGTTGTCCGTTCGCTTTGTCTTAATGTAATTCCAAAAAAAAATTGGAGATTCCATCAAACGCTGCTTACATAACAATACGTAGTTGCAAAGGTCCTGGTGTACCGTCGCTTTGTACTCTCTCCGGAGGCGCACGAATGCTTCACGGTACTCTGGAGTGGCGGACCGTTTCCATGCCCTGTGAATGGAGTTTTGATAGAAAATTCTCTTCACACTCGATCCTTCAGACATCCTCGATCTTTTAATTCTCTTAATTAATTGTACCCATGATAACATTTTTTTTTATCTGGATCAAATTTGTGCTTTTATGAACCAATCAAATCGTTTTGTATAAAAATTGATATTTGGGTATATTCATTGTTGTTTTCCTCATATTTTAAAATATATTCAGTTGCATATATTAAATATATTTTGAACATTACTTAAATTTATTACATAATAAAAAAATTGTCTTTATTATTATATTATTCGTTGCATAAGTTTTTTTTATATTAGAATGATAGTAATATATATGTATATACTTGATAAGGGATCGTCAACCTGTTGAGCCAATACGAACAAACTTTGATTAAATGAATATCTGAATTATACCGAGGCATGATTGATAATATTTTCCTTATTTTGCAGGAAAATGTCATGATAAATTAAAATTTGGATAAAATAATTGTGTAAAAAATTGACAGTCGGTCACATGACGTCAAAAGCTTAAATTTACGCTTTGTCTGTAAATGCCCACACTCTCAGCGATTGGTGGCTGGAAAATGATGATGGTATGTATTTAAGAAAACTTGTTATTCGAACGGAACCAAACGTGGTTAAGTCCTCGACTCTATCTGTTGATATTCAAAATCAGTACAGATGCTATTAATCTGGTTGTCCGTTGGCGTCATTGTGTTTTTATGGTTGTTCTATAAGGATTATAAATTTCGCCATTGGTATAATGATATGCCTGGTCCACCAACTGTCCCGTTCTTGGGAAATGTGCTCTTATACCTGGGATCGTCGTCAGGTTTGAATTAAATCTGTTTATATTTATATTTATTTGACGATGGATGAATGGCATGATTGACAAATTCGCAACTTTAGATGTATAATGGTTAGATACAGATATTTTAAAGATCTGAGGGTAGTAGGTTTTATAAACTCAAAATCACCCCCTAGCCAAAGAATTACCAGAATTCATAGATTTCGCTAGAAGTTTAACCTATTGAATCACTAATATAACTCACTTGAAATTAACTTATATTATCATAATATATTGTATGTTACTTACAAGCCGCGAATAAGGTGGTAACATACATTTTTTTTTACAAAATTCAGTCTTTTGTGAAAAAGCATGCTACGTCATTCATCGATTGTATAAAAATATTCTCAATATCTTTCGTCACTACTGATATTTTGGCGCACGCTCAGTGAAACAACGTGGTTTCAAGTGTCAACATGTCAGGAGAGGCGTCCGTCGCTCTCTCTGCTAGTGTTTATCTAATTTTATATTAAGTATTGTGGAATAACGTTGTAACTGCATTCTAGAAACACATTATTCCACATTTTCGTTTTTCGTATTTTTTTTTGTTTTCAATATAGTTTGGGGATTTTTTTAAATATTAAATTAAGCATGTGTATGTAATATATTTTTTGATTAAAATAAACTATTAAGGTCGAAAACAGAATTAAATAAAAATAGAGTGTTATTCTTGAATACTGAATACGACAACAAAATACAAGCTTTGTTAGTTACCACCTTATTCGCGGCACGTATTCGATTAATTAAACCGCAAATGCATTAATTTTTTTAACGTTACATTTATCTCCCTGTCTAAGATGAGAGTATTATTACAAAGTTATTTTGGAATAGATCTGTAAATCCATAATTTATTTTTGGAATAAGAATAATATAAAGATTTTAAACCTGAATTTAAAAACAAATGTCATATTTAGCGTAGTCAGGGTTAAATTAGAAAAATATTTTTTGACGTTCTACCCCTAAACACTACGAAAAATAAACTCCATAATTCAACAGCAAGGGTTAAATAATTAATAATACTAGTTAATTGAACTGCTTATTTATTAACGTCTACAATTTTTACATTTGATATTAATAAGAAATACATTTTATTACACTATTGTTATTTAAGTTTAAATTTTAAAACAAATGAATGACCCTGTATTTCTAATACGGATCTAAAAACAACAAAACACGGACATAAATCTAAATGAATGTTTTTGATATTTTTACCCACAATAAATCAATTAAATAGCATTTTACCTTATATATAATAATAATTCATTAATAATGAATCAATAATACAATTGAATTAATATTAAATTATTTTCCCCATTGTCGATTCATTAAAAATTATAGTTGACGGAAATATAAAATGATATGTAAAAACTAATACTTTTATTTCAGGTGATATTTTCGAATTATTAAACGACTGTTGGAATGAGTATGGTACAAGAATACGCGTATATGTCGGAGGGCGTGTAATGTTATTTTTATCAAAGCCAGAAGATGTAGAGGTAATAATTAAAGAAAAAATGAATAGGTTGATATATAATATTATTGAATTAAATATGTATTTAAGGCAGTTTTAGTGAATCAAGAATTCATAAACAAGTCAAAGGAATACAATTTTTTATTTCCATGGCTCGGGACAGGATTACTTACGAGTAGAGGTAAAAGTTAAAAATAGCGATTAATATAATATTTGACTTTGATTTTATTTTAAATATCGGTCATCGACCGATAAATATGTTTAATACAGTGTTCCTTAACCTTTTGACATCCATTTTTATTTTTGTTTGTGTTTTAAAACCGTGTTATATAAAATAATGTCAAACGAAGCTCACTTAGCAAAAGTTCTTGATCTAATTCCAAAAAAAAATCTTTATGGTTTAATAGAAATTCTTTCAGCCGTAGTAATAAATTTAAAATCAAGCTAAATTATCGTTTCTTTAACCCTTTATAGGGCAAATTAATTATTTTTTTTTGGAATTAGATCAAGAACTTTTGCTAAATTAACCAAAGAGCGTTCTCAGCAAAATATTACAGTACTAAGGTTGACATTTCTATGGGTGCTCATGGAAATGTAGACCTTAAAGCGACTGGTCAATATATTAACCAATTTCAGCCTTTGCCTTACTTCTGTGTGTATAATAAGATCTTAAAAATCTGCACCATCTTCTTTTAGAAGTAAATAAACATTGTCGCTGCTCTTATTAACCCTTTCAGTGCGGGGCGCATGACGTACATGCGCATACAAATCGTGTCCAGGGTGCGGCCGCATGTCGTACATGCGCGAGATTCTTTAAAACTTTAACTTGTCGTTATACGTAAACTAGACTACCGAGTTTAGTGATGCAGGTGTTTTCGGTTTAAAATCCAGCCAATAAAATACAGCTATCGTACCGAAATATACAAATATATACAAGAAATTTATAGGAACCGTGTATTATGTAAATATGAATCGTAACGATTCAAATCTCCAAGTAGAAATGGGCGGACGCATCCGGCTCAGGGTTTTAAGGGTGTTCCACGGCACAGTTCCACATACACGTCTATTAAAATGAATGGTATAAGAAAAACGGGTATTTCACATTTTTTGATTTCGATTCGCATTCCATTTTTTTTTTCACTTAATCCTGCTTGAGATTTAATTGATATTTGTTCCGATTTATTATTACGAAAAAAAATGCCAAATCGGAGCTTATTTTTTTTAGCGACAATGAACATATCCTAATCAACATGTTTGCATTAATCTCTTATTGAAATGGTTTAATATAGCGGTAAAACCAGAATATAAATTAACTCTCGCCAAAAAAAAAAATAATTTAAGCCGCACTCAGATGCAGAATCGTGTTTAGACCCGCCGCATTGAAAGGGTTAAATTATCACTCTTGTTACTAATAATGCAAATAAGATGCAAATTTTGAAAATATCATTTCTCCCTTTCATTGTAGGTATTATGGGAATTCATTGTATTATAATTGAGGATACTTTTTATGAAGAAATATCATTTTCCGTCACATGCCGTCATAAATCATAATCAATAAATGTATGAAACGTCGATGGACTTCCGCTTCCAATTGTTATAATTCGACCATCACCCGTCTGCATCAATTCAGGGCTGTCGATATTCTTGAATGCCCCCATTACGGAAAGTATGGCATGGAACGTTCGAGCGGGAGACAGTTCGCGCCAAAAGCCAGTGACGTCACACGTCACATACATTTCGGCCCATTATTCTTCAAACTCAAAATAAAAAAGAAAAAATAACAGTCAAAGTCAATGTCAGCCTATAATTCATATTTCCCGTTATGACAGACACATCTCTGTGATTTTCTCGTACCAGAGATTCGTCTCTGGGATCTTTTTATCTTCTTTTCCGAATACGCCTATCATTGAACTCACGACGGCATAAAACATCTTCAATAAACATCAAATATCCACAATACGAAGCATTTTACTACAACCGATCTTCGAAAAACGATCGTCATCTGTCGGACGGTCATAATTAGGCGCCAGAGGTCGTGTTTATTTTTTTTATCAGTACTCAAGCCCGTGCACCTCAACACAATGAAAAGTAAATATATACAGTGGGACCCCGTTTTTACTCATGTTCATGTTTTTTATAATACAGTTTTTTTACGTCAAATACACCCGTTTGCAAATCAAATGCATCCTTTTGCAAAACAAATACAACTTTTTACAAATCAAATGCACCCTTTTGCAAATCAAATTGACCCTTTTAAAAATTAAGTTAAACAATTAAATATTTTTCAATATATTGGTGACCTGACCCGTATTCGAAGAGCCAAGATAACCTAAAGAACGTCCGTCACAGTCATGACATCATGGCTGAGACGGAGGTATCCTCCAGGTGGCAAAGACCCGCCTCAGGGTTATAAGGTCATATAAATAAGTAAATAAATATATATGTTTTTATCAGTTCCTTCAAAAATGTAAAAACGTGTTCCGCTGTATATATGTAGTACCCCGAATTTAAGTTTTTTTTACCTCATACTCATAACATTTTATTTTGTTGAAGTTGGATTGATTAAGTTTACCTCTTCTTCATCAGATAATTCTTTGTCGAATAAGTTTTACGTGAATATATTAGAGTGACTATCCACTATATCATCGATATCTATAACTTCAAATGTCATCACGTTAATGTCAAGGTCTATGTAATTTTGTAAAATTTTGTCATCATCTACAAACGGTTCTTATAGTTTAATTGTGTCATTTGTTGTTCAAGTATCTAAAACTTTAGAATTTATATATTAGAACGGCGAGTGCTCCAAAATTGCTTTGCGGGGACTACGTTGCCTACCCCTGGTATATAATATAGAAGAGTAGAAGCAAATAATGAGTAACTTTAAATTTTAACTTTCGTAGTTTTCTAGAAAATGAAAATCATTTTTAGATATATCTCCTTACTTTACAATACTTTGTCCATCTGTCAACAAGCTTTCTTATTATCTCATTAAAAATGTTTTAGACTAAGCTAAGAGGCACGAATGCACTATTGTCCTCACCTTATCAGAGGTGAATCTATTTTTTTGATATGGTTGTTCTCAAGGGCGAAAGTCCGGTAGAGTAAAATAAAGGATATTCTTTACTACTTTTTTCAAAAGCTTATGGCATTTTTTCATCATCAATTTTCGGTTAAAGTAATTTAATGAGTAACTTTAAATTAATTATAAGGTACGCCAAAAGCATGTAAGGTTTTACGGACCACAAACCATCGGTTAATGATCACTGGATTAATATATGTATAGTCAGCCCTCCTATAACGTGAAGAAATCGTGACCACGTTATACAAAACAACGCCTGTCAGCTAAAATTTGGTGAGGGATTTTAATTTTATTTTGTAAATAAAATGAAATGAATAGATCGATCATTTTTCGGTTAGCATATTTTAAATGACCTTGTTCAATGTCAATGTCACGTGTCATTTTTTATTTCGCACGACAACGTGTTACATACATATTTACGAAATATGAAAATTCACGTTCTAGGAGGGACTGTCCACCTTGTTTTAGAAAACCATGGTATAGCAGAGTGCGTTACTTTATTTTATTTTTTAATTAGGTGAAAAATGGAAAAAACACAGGAAAATAATAACGCCAGCATTCCACTTTAAAATTCTGGAAAATTTCGTCGAAATTTTCGAAAAACAAACCGATGTACTGACGAATATATTGAGAAAACACTCGGATGGGAAATCATTTAATGTCTATCCAATTATTGCTAATTACACGTTGGATGTAATTTCAGGTATGCTAATTTTATTTTTATTAATCTATCCGTTACGGTGGCTCGAAACCAAGGGCGTCAGCCGATGGGGTCTATTTAGTATGAAATTAATGTATGAAAATAGACCCCAAGCATTTCTAGTTATTGATGAATTTGACATCAATGTCTTGCCTTTTTTTTCAAAATGGATTAGTCTAAGAATAAAAATAGTTATTCATTATATACATTAGTAGAAAAATATCGACCAAATTTTGAATTTTCGTTTTTTCATAGCACAGTTACATTTAAAGCGTATCAGAAAATTTAATAAAATATATGTTGATCTTAAAATTACACTTATCCCACGATTTGTCTAGTTTTAGCTTAACTCGCTTTTAATTAATCAATTATTAATTAGTCTACTTCATTAGGAGAAGTGTTTGAATACAACACGGACATTGAAGAAAACCGAATATTTAATTATTAATTTATTTATCATAAAAACAATGCGTGATTGGCTTTACGGAATAACCCAGGTCTCCAATCACGCATAAAACAAAATAGTAACGTGAAAAAAAAAACATATATGACAATAAAGAAGAGAATAACAATAAAGAAAAGAAAAGAATTATAAAATCTCATACAATATATCAACGAAACGGCGATATTTAACAGAAAATATATGTACACTTTCGTCCAAGTAGTTCAGCAGAGTAATAGCTCTGGTTACTGGAGAGTTTCTGAGAGCACCTGTCCTTACATTTGACGGAAGAAAAGGCACACGTGAACGAGCTCAATGGTAGTGAGGGGCCTTACGGTAAACCGCCGCGGCAATAAAGGGTTAAGGTAATTACGCCAACCCACAGATTGAAGAAGTGCTTGCCAAGTAAATCGACCTTCTTTTCTCGAGGGTTACATACCCCAGGCAGCCCTGTACCCATGTGCTGGGGTATAAACTTGGGTAGAATCCAAACTCCCTCATGTAGAGATACCTAAGAAATTTCTTCTATATTCTTTCTCTAATATGAGGGAGTTTAAGGCGTCATAAGGCGCCTATAGAATGGATCCTGATTCAAGCAAGCTCCGAACCAATGTATCGTATAGCACTCGTATGACTACGTATGTGATGAGAATTTCTCAGGACAAAGCCCATTCTTGACGATTTCATACACACGTCCGATACATGTAAACTAGATTTTAACTTAGAATCATGCAAAATACCCAGATCTTTAACAGACGATTGCTTAGGAAGAATTGCGTTCCCAAGTCTGTAATTATAGATGATGGGCTCTTTTGATCTAGAAAATGTCATTGTGTGACATTTTTCAATACTTTAGACGATTTAGTATTGAGCAATCGCGCAAAGAATCAATGTCCAGCTGCAACGAAAGGGCATCTTCCACTGAAGTAATAGATCGAAATATTTTCAAATCGTCTGCGAAAAGTGAAAATTTACATTGAAGGACCCGATTAATATCATTTATAAATACAATAAATAATAAAGGTCCTAAATTTGACCCCTGCGGAATAACGGAAGATGTGTTGTAAGCATACGACGTTTGGGAGTCGTATGTCACATTTTGTTTCCTCTCTGTGAGGTAACTCGAGAAGAAACGTATTAAAAACTAAATTTGTATTATATTATTAATTTGATTTATTTTAGAGACCGCAATGGGAGTTTCATTAAATGCGCAAAAAGATTCAGACTCAGATTACGTAAAGGCAGTGAATTGGTATTTAATTAATAATATCATTACTTTCCATAATAGCTATATTATTATATATAAAAACAAATTACAGGATGTGTGAGGTGATTTATGACAGAATGAAAAATCCATTGAAACAAATAGATATGATATTTAGACTATCTAGTAGTTATACAAAACAGCAGAAAGCTTTGAAGATTTTGCACGATTTTACGAATAAAGTGATCACAGAAAGGCGGGATTTATTGTCAAAAATGCACGAAACATTGACCACTTATACAAATGACGATGTGTATGGAAAAAAGAAGAAAATGGCTTTTCTTGATTTGCTATTATTGTCTACGATTGATGATAAACCATTAACCGATCTGGATATCAGAGAAGAAGTCGATACGTTTTTATTTGAAGTAAGTCTTCTTAAATATTAATTGATTTATAAATATTATTTGAATGATATGAATGAATACATATTTTCAGGGATATGACACGACGGCATCTGCCATTAGTTTTGCACTGCATTTAATATCTCAACATCAAGAAGCGCAAGAAAAAATATATGATGAACAATTACTAATTTTCGGAAACGATTTGAAAAGATCTGCTACATACACGTAAAAAATCATATATCCTTTTTTTAATCATAATTTATTATAATGAGTCATGAATAACAGACATGACACATTTATATTGCTTTTATAAAAAAAAATATGAATCTATTATATATTCATCGCCATTATGTATGACCTTCTCCCATCCTACTGGCAGCTTAACATTTCCTTCATCATAAATTTTAGTGGGTTTCAACTGAAAGAAATTTTCGATAACCTAACTGGTGAATCTATTCCGTGTATCAATCACAAAAAATTCATTCACCGGAATTTATATATGACTTGAACTAATAAAATATTTTTCAGGGATTTACAAAATATGAAATATTTAGAATTGGTAATCAAAGAAGCTTTGCGATTGTATCCATCGGTTCCAATGTTTAGCAGAGATGCAACACGCGACACAAACATCAGTATGATTTTTTACTATAATGAATAAATATATTTTTAAAATAAAACGTATTGAATACCTGTGATTTCAGATGATATCAACATCAAAGCTGGAACTTCTGTCACGATACTTGCTTATCACATGAATCGTAATCCCGATGTATTTCATGATCCAGATAAATTCATTCCCGAAAGATTTTCAGTGGAAGAATCGACTAAACGACATCCGTTTTCGACAATTTCTTTCAGCGCCGGATCAAGAAATTGCATCGGTATCAAATTTTCATTTATTTATTCCAAATTAAACGTATTTTTAATTGATTTCATTTATTTTTCAGGACAAAAATTTGCAATGCTGGAAATAAAATCGATTCTATCGAAGATTGTGCGGATGTACAAATTGACTGCCTCTGATAAAATATTAAAGCTGAGATGTGATTTAATTTTAAAATCAGTCGATGGCATATTTATCAAAGTAAATAAGCGAATCAACTAAAGTATTTTAATTAGCTGTTTTTTTATATAAATAAAATACTATAATTATATTTAAAATATGTATTTATATATAGCCACATAATAATTAGTAGAATAATTAAAAATTTGGTCGATATTTTGGATTTTTCTACTAATCTATATCACGAATAACTATTTTTATTC
>JAGXCT010035595.1:0-27071 GCA_022495035.1 Philopotamus ludificatus | reverse complement strand
AGTGGGAGTAATCTGATGCAATATATGCATTTGAGTGACACTTGCCACAAAATATATTTGATTTCTTAAAAAAAATATTTCTTTTTCTGATCGCGTAAAAGTTAAACCGCGTAAAATGGGTACCGCGTAAATCGAGGGATTGGTGTATATTTGTTTTTCGTTAAAAACATTTTTTTTCGCTATTTCATATATTAGATATACCCAAATGTAATGTCATATTTTCGAAAAGCATAGTTTCATATTAGTTTTTTTCAGTCTTTTGACGTATCGTGAGAAGTCTCCAATCTTCGTTTTGCATACATTTTTTTTTACGTTTAATAATGACCGATACGTGTCCTTCTGAAGAAAATTTGCGCAGCTGTATGCTGTTTCAGTTTCACGCCAAAAAAAAACAGAGGCAACAAAAATTATTTGCAATGTTTATGTAGACGCATTTAACACCAGGAAATGTCAAAGATGGTTCAAAGAATTTAAATCAGGCAAAATTGATTTGAAAAATTAGCCTAAAAATGGACGTTCTCGTCCGACTCTCAATATCGAAGAATTATCGAGCCAAGCCGGTACTTTATTATCGTCAACTCAAAGATACCTGAAAAAAATGGGGAAGATTCAAAAAGAAGGCGTTTTGGTCCCCCATGCGTAGAAATGAGTCGCCGTATCTGTGAGTTACTTAAGAAGAAAGAAGAGTAGCAACCATTTCTGCACAATATAATCACCGGAGACGATAAATGGGTACTCTTATTAAACATAAGAAAAAGAAAGCAATGGTTAGAGCGAGAACAAAATGCAAGTTCGATCCCGAGAGCTTGATCACATCTGAAAAAGGTTTTACTTTGGGTATGGTGGGACGCAAAAGGGATTCTTCATTATGAAATATTGAAACAAGGCCAAAAGGTGACATCGCAAATGTACTGTGACCAATTAGAACGTTTACGTGTTAAGTTGAATGAAAAAGGCCGACTTTACTGAGACGCGTTTACTTACGCGCGAACACATGTAGCCGATTTGACTCGATAAAAAATGGATGCATTAGGTTTGACATCTTTATTGCATCCAGCGTATTCTCCAAACTTGATTATCACCTTTTTAGCTCATTGGAGCATTATTTACGAGAAGATTTTTTAAAATCAGAAGATGAAATAAAATCGGCTCATTAAGACTTTTTCGATTCTAAACCTGCAGAGTTTTGTAAGAAAAACATCTTCGATTTACCTAATAGATGGCTCAATAAAGGTCATAGAAAATAATGTTAATTATTGTTTATAATTTACGTTTAATAAATGATTAGAAATATGAGTTTTAGTTTCATTAAAAAAATACGACATTACATTTGGGTCCTTCTAATATTAATATTAATTTCGATTTACACGATGGTTTTTGTGAACGTGTAGGGATGAATCTATAGCTCGCATGAGATTATTCTAAAAGTTTTTCAAATCGCGTCTTTAGCCAGAGGCGCTGAAACTTTTTCAGCGCGCGCCCCCACAGGTGTCGAGGAGTCTGCGCGCCGCCATCGATCTGTAAGCGGCGCATGCGCGCTGCAGCCGCCGCCCGAGGACCGCCGCCGCTGCCGTCGCCATCTTCCTTCCGGGACTCCGCCGAGATGGGGGCCTCCTAGCCTCGCCCGCAAGTCCCGTCTCCAAATTTACCCGATCCTCTATCCGGTTTTCATCGATTTTTCCTTTTTTTCCGCCGATGTGACATAATCGCGAGAAGATTATCGATCACTGAAGACCGCATGCACCCATCTCGGCGGCAGCGTCGCGATCTACGATAAATCGTTTACATCAACAACAAAAAAAATATCATGTGATAATAAGTTAATTATAAAGTCTTCCTCGTTGTCAATTTCGACTGTTGAAATTTAGTACGTGTGCTTCCGAGTTTTTTGAAATTTTTATTAATTTCGAATAATATTATAGACGTAGAGCTCATAGCGGAAAAAATATCTATAAAGTAATTTGAAAATTATATATAACGTGAGTATCATATGTTATACAATGCATGTTACGTTAATTGCATAATATATTAATTTCAACAAAAAAAATGTATTATAAAAATCAAAAGTGATCAAACCTAGATCAATATGTATGTTTAAATCGATGATAACGTGGACACGAAAAAAATCGTTATGGCCAATTTAAATATTCCGTTAATCTGACAGCGGAGTGTACACAAAATGGCGGATTTTTTAATTCATTTATTTCATTTAACTATTGAAACAATCGACAAACACTATTGTATAATTTCAGATATTTAAATATATACTACATATAAGACAATAATTTTAATATAATCGATATTATTGTATCGATAACGACATGATGAACTTAGGAGGATTCAAGGTTCCTAGCCCTAGGGCAGCAATCGAGGTCGCAATGCAGACGGTACGACAGCAGATCCCGGCCAAGCAAAATCCTCAGCAGAGGCAGGCCGTTCGATTTGCCAAACAAGGTTTATTACGCATATATTTTTATCTAATTATCCCGGTATAGTGATAGAGGGTATTAAACAATTAAATATTATCTTGTAGATGCGAGCGAGAGTTGCGAAATGGCGGCAATGTACGAAGAAGGTGGCTCTCCGACTTATCAATCGACTAATCCAAACAATCCCTTCGCCAAAGGCAACGTCGCCGAAGAGAGTTTCAGCGGTGGATATCAACAGCAAGGATATCAACAACAGGGAGAAAAGACTCACAATAGGTATGTCGTATAATATACAATAGCAATGGAATTGAATGATAATTGTGTATGATACAGACAGGAGAGCATGCAGAGTGTCGATTTCTATGCTTCTTCCGAAGAAGGATGCGAAGGCGAAGGCGGTGGTCGTCACGGAACTAAAATCAACGAATGGCAAGCGGCTTGGAACGTCACCAATGCTATACAGGTATTACTTATTCGTATGCTATCGTGTTTCTACAAAATAAGACTAGATCTTATATCAATTTTTGTTTCAAAATAAGCGTTAGGACTTATTATCGACGATATCTTATTTTTTGCCTCGAATCAAGGAGTTTAGAGAAGCCCGTCATGCTTGGAAATATAGTTGGAAGAAAATATCGCTGACGGTCACTATCCAGTTGAAGCGATAATTTCAAAACGACAACGAAAAATCAACGAAAAGAAACAATTCACAAGGAAAGGATCCAGAAGATTGAAGAAAGTCTTGTTTTTCATGTATTATTCATTTATCAAACAAGTTATCTAATTCCGAATGCGGCCTTAGTCTTTTAACTGTAGAACCATACTATTTTTTATAGAGCCGTTGGTCCCGATCTCTCAAGTCCAAGAATAGATCTCTTCTTAAATGAGCACTACTTATGTTTCACCTCTTTTCGCGACCTCTAAATCTTCCAAAAGTTTCCACGTTGGGGTTGGAGTTTGGAATTGATGATTAAAGTCATCCAAGCAGTGTTGTGATGATTCGATTTCTTCTGGAGTTGTAGAGAATATATTTGCCTTCGTATCAGCAATCTAATCAACCAGATAATGTCTTCTTACTACTTAGAATCTCTTTTGTTCACCTCTTAACTCAGGTCAACCCCTTGCTCTAGAAAACCATCACGATACTATTACCGTACTCGATGGAATAGCTTTTTGGACTCATTAAAATATTATCCCATTTAAATCAAAGAACGAAGATCAAGACGTGAGGTGGCTGGACTGTGTACAGCGAAACACAGCATCATTGGGAATTGAGAACGTGGAGCAGCGTTGCTGTGGATCGGGTGAATTAGAGGATGGTGCTAGATGAGGCCAAGGCTCTATATTAGGGCTATAATTATTATTATTATTATTTAAGTGGCCTTCTAATCCGATGAGGGTCTGCCACCTGAAGGATTCTACGCGATCTTCAAAAGAGACGGATCCAACTCAACCCTGAGGTCATGATTGGGCTGCTTGTTCTCGAAATTATCTAGGCTCTTCAAATACGGGTCAGGTCGTTACCCAAAAGTCCGGGAGCCGTGCTAGACTGTAACAATAATGATCGAACGTAGTAAGGGCCGAGTCGTATTTACTCTGCTGTCTGATCGGATGCTACAGACACCTCCGGTAGCACATTCGTCATCGAATCAGCACGGAAAGCCCCCTGGGCTACTCATAGTTCTTTCGAATCTACGAAATCATGGTTATGCCCAACCGTGATCAACCGTGACGAAACAGAAGAGGTAACAAAAACCACGCTCCCCTCTGAAACGACAAAATATGATCTACGTTATTAAGTCCATGCGTTGTTCCTATATTGTGTACGAAAGTGGGACACAGTCGCTATATTTAATACAATTTTATTTGTCACGATATATATCTATTAATCAGAGATTGTTTTGAGGTATGGTTTGGTTTTAATTCTTGGTTTTAAATTCCAGGGAATGTTTATCGTGTCTCTTCCGTTCGCCGTGCTTCGCGGTGGATACTGGGCCATAGCAGCAATGGTTGGTATCGCTCACATCTGCTGTTACACTGGAAAGATCTTGGTAGAGTGCCTGTACGAGGACGACCCCGTCACCGGACAGAAGATAAGAGTTCGCAACTCGTACGTAGGCATAGCTAAAGAATGTTTCGGACCAAAGTACGGCGCGAGGGCCGTCAATATTGCGCAGATCATCGAGCTGCTGATGACGTGCATCCTCTACGTGGTGGTGTGCGGCGATCTGATGATAGGCACCTTCCCGGACGGCGCCATCGACACCAGATCGTGGATGATGCTGATCGGCGTCTTCCTCATTCCGCTGGCGTTCTTGAAGTCGCTGCAATCGGTAAGCGTGCTCTCTTTCTGGTGCACCATGAGCCATCTGTTCATCAACGCGGTGATCGTCGGGTATTGCATCCTCGAGATCGGAGAATGGGGCTGGGCCAAAGTTAAGTGGACAATCGATTTTGAAAACTTCCCCATTAGTCTCGGAGTGATCGTGTTCTCCTACACGTCGCAAATATTCTTGCCGACGCTCGAGGGTAACATGGAGGATCGATCCAAGTTCGATTGGATGATCAATTGGTCGCACATTGCTGCAGCCGCGTTCAAATCTCTGTTCGGTTACATCTGCTTCTTGACATTTCAAAACGATACTCAACAAGTCATCACAAATAATCTGCACTCTAGCGGATTTAAAGGTTTGGTAAACTTTTGCTTGGTGGTAAAGGCCGTATTGAGTTATCCGCTGCCGTATTATGCCGCTTGCGAGTTGTTGGAGCGGGCTCTGTTCAAGGGTAAACCAAAAACCATTTTTCCTACGATCTGGGCATTGGACGGAGAGCTTAAAGTATGGGGATTGGCTTGGAGGATCGGCGTCATCATGTTTACGATAATAATGGCAATATTTATACCTCACTTTTCAATTTTGATGGGATTTATCGGTAGTTTTACGGGCACCATGTTGAGTTTCATTTGGCCTTGCTATTTCCATATTTGCCTTAGAAGGCATCTGTTGAACACTAGCCAGTTAGCGTACGACTATTTCATTATCGGACTGGGAGTACTGTTCGGAGTGATCGGAGTCTACGATTCCGGTTCGGCTTTGATAAAAGCCTTCGAGATTGGATTGCCATTCTAAAAATCGAGCACAAGAATCATAACATTGCAATAATAACATATCTTTAAAAACACATACTCTCATCATCGAAAAAAATATTATCAATCACAAAATAATGAGAGTACACGCATACATTTTCGTTTATTAAAAATATTATATAGTTATTTAGTATGTAGAATAAATAAAAACCAAATGTAATTGGTTTAAAATAAAATGTTAATTGTTCCATAATAAGCTTTGTAACCAAGTCTTCCAATTGGCCTTTAATCCAATGTAATATTGTTGTAAATCGGTAAAACCTGCGAAATTGTTCTATGACCCATTCTATATATTAATATTTGATATATATTGTATAATAAAGACAGGCTATTGAAGATATTGATGTAATAACTGGGGGGACCATTTAGTAATTGAGCATTTATCTCACTTTTAACTGAAGATCGTTAACGACCCTCGCTTTGCAAATACTATGACATCCCATCAGTTTATTTGCATCACATGACGTTCCTAAGCTATCATTTCTTCAAGAAAAATATATAAAGTAGGCAAGAATCCTCTTGAGACTACTGCTTCGTCAGTATCACACCTAGAAAGCATTTTTCATTCATATTTGGCTCCACTGTCCATGTATCCTGTATCATTCTTGGAGATGTCTTCGCCCTCCTTAACACAAGGACAACACTAATCGGCTGCATAGTCCAGACACGTGTTTACCCGCCAATCTTACCAAGGGGCAAGGTCCCTGTTTAGATTGTCCATCTAGCTTCATGCACCTTAGCAACAAGAACTGAAAACATTAGCCAAATCGTGGCATTGCCTCCATGAAAAAGAGTATTTTCACTACGACGTGAACATTCCCCGGCGTCACTTTAATATCGAACTTTTTGCCATCCCTCTACTATTCATAAATAGAGAGACAAAACAGATAAAGCTTGGCCTTGGCTAAGTACTAATCATTCTTCATCTTCTTTGCGTGCTCTGTTCGCTTTCAGACATAGGCGATCTACTTGTCTTTGTCATTTCGAGCTGGAACAATTTTAGAGCTTCCAACCCAGTCCAGTTGCGAATGTTGCAGAGCCACGACAGCTTCGTTCTTCCCAACCACCGTTTACCTTCCACGATTGTCTGTAGAAGACGATACTTCAGTCCAATAATGATGTGTCCAAAGAATTTAATTTTTACGGTGTCCAGAAGCTGCCGCTCTTTGCGAAGAAGTTGAAGTCATTCTTTGTAACTACAGTCAACCCCCCTATAACGCTTTCTTCTATAGAGCAACGTGTGCGGAAGTCCCCTTCCAGATCAAACAAACTAAGATAGATCAAAGTCATTTTAAAAATGTTTGATGTATTGATTTCGTTCAATTTACAAAATACAATTAGAAAAAACCTAACCTCAAATTTTGTATGCTTCGAGTCTTTTATATGGCGGGTTTCTATAGCATGATCACTATCTCGGCGCTATAGGAGGTATGACTATATTATACCCATTTTAAAAACAACTCTTTAAAAATATGCTCCATGGAAAAGTGTAGATTATATGGAAAATGTGATAGAATCTCCTGATTCAACTCCTAAATCATTTGTCTTTACAATAAAGAAGTGAATATGTTTCATCACTCATCTTTATTATATTCAGATAGTTCATACGATCTCTACGAATCTACCAATGCGCTTTTAATCTACTTCAAGGGTTAAATGAAGATCTGACTCGAGGAAAATTTTCGAAACTAAAATTGCATCTGCTTACTGCTAGCACTTGATCTTTAAAGTTCAGTGAGAGCTTTAATGACCTTGCGTCTGATGTTTATTAAGGTTCCTACAATGGGATTATCTGCGTACTATAAATTTCTTTATGGTCCTCCTAATATGTTATAATAGGCAGTGATGATTCCAATATATATATAATTAATAATAAATATTGAATTATTGTGTATCGCTACATGTTATTGCAGCACTAGTCGTTCATACAAATCTTTTAATGCGGGATGAGACGTGAGACCGTCTCTCAGTTTGACGGTGAGATATACAACATTTTAATTAATAATCAACTATGGCAATATAACAAAACAATGAAACGTTATTCAAATGAAGAATCAAAGCCTTTTTTTAATAGTTTTATATCAATATAGATTTTAAATCAAAATTTTATAATGAATTAGCTAGAGTTTCAATGATTATGCTTTTATATAAATCCATATTGATAAAATAAATACAGCATAATTTTTGATAAAGGACTGAAAGCTACGTATTTTTGAATATATATATATATATATAAATTTCTAGATATATATTTATGAAGATTGGTCGAACGATATTAGCAGGTTTTACGTTGTATATTTGTGATTTTATAGTATTGTATCAAAGTAATATACATACATACATGATAATGTTATATACAAATTTTGACAATATCGTTTATATGCTTTTATATGATACGAACACAATGTCTTCCAAAATGACTATAGCGTATAAGGTAATGATGTCTTCCAAAAAAAAAAAAATATTAAATTGTTGATGAAATTGTAAAAAAAATGTCTTCCAAAATACATAAAAATATTAGGCGATAGAGATGTAATTCATATTAATATTTCTAACGTAAAATTATACACATATATAGCTTATATACATAAATGTTGATATGATAGACGACGAATGAAAACTAGATGAAACTATTATACACAGTATTAAGATTTTTTCGTTGGATTGTGAAAGTGAAATAACGAATATAATCGATACAAATGTATTTATATCGTATACCAATTTACAGAGAATCAAATAAATAATCGATGCGATTGCAAAATAATGAAGGTTATAATAATTACTATGTTGTGCTTAAAATGTCTTCCAATAATGTTAATATAATTATCGCTTTGTGATGTAAATGAATATACCATCGTTACATAATATATTTTAAGTAAATACAATCCTCCCTCGTAATTATTAATCGTACTCTGCATAAAAATATAAATGAATACATGTTCGATACGACATATTGTTCAGCGTCGATCGATTTGAGCGAGGGAGGACGATATTTTATCATTTGCAATTTATTTCCAATGTGTATATAACCTGTGAACATTGATAAAATTATCAATAAATTGTTGTTGTTGAAATTGTATATGAATGTTTTATGAAAAACGTTATAATATTTATGAAATCTTGATGTGAACATGGATAATAAAGATTATTCGAAAGGCATTAATTGAATAAAACATACAAATAATTTTCCATTGGATTTATACATTCATTTTATTTCACATGAACCCATCCCTCGATCTACACGCTTTCTAAAACCATAGTGTAAATCAAATCCGTACAAAACAAGACTATTTGATATATGGAATATATTGTGTAAATCTAAATTTTTTTAACCATACAAATCTGCAGGTCCCGTTAGAATTTTTAAGCTCATCAGCATCATCATAGATGCGGCAGTACTATATATACAATAGGACCATTCTCCATTTTATCCGGTCTGCCGTCACGTCGCTCAATCTTCCGGTAACTTTCAATGATGTAGTGTCTCTCTGTGTACAGTCAAACCAACTCAGCCTTGGTCTTCTTTTCCTCATGTTCCAAATTTGTAAGGAAAATGTTGGGTTTGCTCATCGGCCTCTTCGTTGTCGCCTAATATAATTATCTTCCCAGTAATCTATTACTGGCTTAAACCGAGAAGGATAGTCGTCGACCAAATCCTCAAATGCCATTAGAACATCGGCCACGGGCACGAAACCAAGTGCGAGGATCATTTTTAGATGAATTCTGATATTTTCATCTTCGCTGTATTCGGTGGTGAGATAGCATTTTTAAATTTTTCGCCAGTGATTCTGGCCACGATGAAAATAGCACCCAACTATTTCAGTTCCGGGAAACACAATTTGACTCGCTTTTTCAAAGTCTACCATTATGCTGCTGGGATTTAGCGTCAGTTTTAATTCTTTCTGCTTCCAAAATATTCGGGCTTAGCTATTTTCCGATTTATCAGGAAGCAAGATGTAAATTTGTGGTAGAGCAGTTCCGTCGATGAGCGCATGAATCGTGAAGACTTGCAGAAAAACAGTCGGCGCCAGTAAAGAAGTCCCAAACATCAGAACTCTTTTCGGATCAACAGCGCCGGCCGGTATCCCATAGCAAAAATTCTTCGTCTCTTAATGTTTTTTTTAGAGAATTTGGAATGTTGATATCGCCGATCGAATTCACTGCAGCATAAGAAACATCATGTTTCTTTCTTTGTCTTTCGATCATGCGTTGTGATGATTTGTATTCTGGAAGATAACATGCTAACTCCAATGAAACTCCAGCTGTCATTTGTTCTATTATTTTACAGGATGTCTCATTAGTCGTTAACGCTTGCTGGCGCATTTTTGACACGATCTTCATCGCTTTGTCTTCGTCGGGACTTGGAGCATGATTATGTTCTGTTACCATAGAAACCACAGCATTCTGATTTATTTTCAGACGTCCAGGACAAGTTCGTTTTGGACATCTCCATGACGTCGCTCCATCAGCTAGAAGTCGGACTTTACGATGACGATATCCTCCGTGCAAAATATGATCTTTATTATTCCTTGATTTAATTCGTTCATCCCGCATCCTTGACAGGCCACTCTGACGACAGTTGTGACCGGTATATCCTCGTTGCTTCGTATACGCCATTCCTCGTCGTCGAATACGGTTCCATATATTCGTCTCAGAATTCTTCTCTTCAGGATATCCAGTTGATGCTCATCTTATTTTGTTAAAGCCTAACATTCACATCTGTATGTTTGGTGAAAGTCATATAGAGCTTGACTTTAGTCTTCCTTGAAAGGAATCTCGACCGCAGATGCTGTTGAAGTCCGAAATAGCATTGATTTGTCAGCATGGTTCTTCTCCGTACTTCCAAATTGCTTTCATTGTTATTTGTAATAAGTGAGCCGAGATATGTGAATTCCTGGACGGCCTCGAAGTTGTACTCTTCGACTCTAAAGGATTCAATGATTCGTCCTTGGCATATGAGCATGTATTTTGTCATGGTCTCATTGATCCTAAGTCCCATTGCCGCTCTCATTTTTCACTAGCATGTTTTCTTGAGAGCCTCCTGAGATCTGGCCACAATCTCTATATCGTCGATAGTTGATAAATTCCAACATTTTGCTTATTTTTACCCATTGGTCATCGTATTATGATGACCAGCGAGCACCGAGACGTAACAACGAGGGATATTTACAATACAAATATACATATATTGTTTCTAGGAACGGAGTTAGAACAAATAATTTGTGTAAAAATATAGTATTTGTTCTTTTTAGTGGATTTCTTCTTGATTGTGGCTCTCCAGGATCCTCTCGTTCCGCATCTTGCATCGCTGCTACTACGGTGGAGCCTGTGGCAGTCTTCAGCGGATGGTCATCAAGTGCGACGAGCTTCTCCAGGCTATCGGTTCTCCTAGCGAGATGTCCAAAGTATCGAAGAATCCTTTTGAGACATGTAGTTGAGAGTCTGTCATCTGTATTGTTCCCTATATCTTTTAGGACAGACACGTTTGTGCGACAGAGGTCCATGGTTTCGAAAACGAAAACTTGTAAATCGAGGGATACATGCATAATAAAACGTAATATTTACAATCATCTTATTTACATTCGCTTTATTAACATTTACATTTACATTTCATTAATAATAAATATTCACGAGTCACAGAGATGCCACCACCTGTGTAAACTAAGATGATTTGTGCTGAACGAATTTGCGCACTTGACACACTTCCAGTCCAGTTCGAATCCGTGATATTTCATGAAATGTTCCGACATCGTCTTCTTCGTCAAATTCTCATTGCACAATAAGCATTTGTATAAAACACAATTATTTACATTGCGATAAAACGTTTCATCGAACACGAAGTGTATACCGTCGTTCGCGTCTTCATATAAGAAATTAAATCTTGTCAACATGAACATCATTTTCGGTTGAGATATTTGCTGCAGTCTAATATTAATCGTTTCATGTAAATTCGTATCTATATCCGGATGATCTATGTATCTGATATACGGATACGGATTTAAATTGTGATAATATATAGCATTCGTCTCGATCGTATTGCAACATAATCCGACATCTTTTTCGAATTCCTTTATAACGTTCGCTAGCTCCGTTTTAATTTCCGATGATATATCACTATCGTTAGTTTCTACAATACTTTTAAATTGATTTAAAAATTTCATAATGAAGTCCGACGTAAACGTATCTGATTTATTTGCAGTCGTTTTCATAAATAATTCCGTATTCTGTTTTTTGATTTTGATTTTAAATTCGTTCGTAATATTTGTCAGATGAAATTCGTCGATATTAATATTCTGATGAATAATAGAGAAATTAGGTAATGATATCTGCGTAGATATAAACGGCCAATTAAAAATATATTGCGGAATAGTGACGCATAATCGAGGATTTATCGGAGATGTATCAATGTCTTCTCTGTAATATGTTTCATGTTGATGCGGTCTATGATAAAACGTCTCTTGTAACTGTTTTAATGAACAGGATATGTTTATATAATTCTCAAGAAAGAAATATTCGTCTAATACTTTGTATAATTTATTATTTCTGCGTTTATCGATGTCTCGTAAATTATCCGATAAATAAAAATATAAATCTTCGTAAGCATATATTGACATGAGTCTCAAGATGCTATCGTAAGATGTCCATCCGTTCCATTTTATCAATAATTCTGTTAGAAATTTTACGTCAATTTCATAATCCATATATTTTATTGTAAATTCATCTCGTAGCAATATATCTCGAGGATAATTAATTTCAAACATTTGCAAAATTCGTCTGAATAAATTCTGATTTAATTCCGTTATTATACGTGTATCGATATTATTCTGAATCACTTGACAGATCAGATTCTTAAGAGGATTTTGTCTCTCTAAAAATAAAAATAAATATTAAATTAAGTACTCATTGATTCATTAGTTTATTTTAATATAGAACACTTACCAAACGATAAAATACATTTTTTTATTTGATCTTTGGTAAAATTGTTACGCCATTGATGTATATATTCTACTTTTTTATCATGAGAGTCAATTAAATTGTATTCAAATTCTTTAACGTCGATTGCAACAAATCGGCAATGTTCCCATTTAATATCCGATTTTTTAATGTGTTGTTCACATATAATATCGATTACGTTATTTTCTGAAAAATTTTCTTTGTCCAATACAGTAATCCATTTCGTTTTACTATCATTTTTCAATTTTCCTTTTTTTTTAGCCAATCTTATACGCTGAGCATCGGCGAATTGTTTCCGTTTTTCGTCACTTAAATTAGCATAGCGTCGTCTTGAATTCATATTACTTCGTTCTCTATTTAATTTCCGTTGCTCTTCCGTGAAATTGGCAATACGCTTTTTATTCGTCTCCGCTTTCCTCATCCGTTGTTCCGCAGTATAATTAGCACATCTTATACGCGCATATTCTAAACTTTTCTGACGCTGTTCTTTACTTCTATTTGCACGATACCTGCGATCATATTCCGCAGACCTTTTACGCCTCTCTAATAATATATTCGCTCGTTCTTCTTTAGTCATATCAAAATGTAAACGCTTGTGTCTCTTATATTTCATTTTTTGATCCCCAGTCAAATTTTGGCGCCTTTTTCGGTTGTTCTCTAATAATTTTTCACGCTTTTCTTCTGTTAAATTTGATAGCCATTTACGTTGACTCTCCCTATGTTTCTGGCGCTGCTCCTCTGTAAAATCAGCACGTCTCTTCCGGTTGTATTCTAATTTTTTCAATCGTTGATCTTCGGTCAATTTATTTCGTGTACGATTATAATCAGATAGTTTTTGTCGTTTATCTTCTATCCTTTTATTTCGTTGTTCTTCAGTTAAATCAGCCATTTTTTTTCGTTTTCTCCTTTTGGGCTTTTTTTCGGTTAATTTAAACTCTTCTTGTGAACACTGCATCTATAGCAATATCCGATGTTGATAATTTAAATAGTTTTAATTATAACATTTCGTACCGATACTCATCGTCAAGATGACAGTTAACTTAAATGTTGCCAGATCAAAACATTAAACAGCCGTACCAACACATAAATAGTGCTCAGAACTACTAACTATTTTAGGTAATGACTATTTAATACTAAAACGAGAATTTTACTGTACATCATTTCTATATACTTTATTATTATCTATTAATATAATGTTTCGTCACAGTTTATTTAGTTTTTCGATCCCTTCGGGAAAAAGAATCAAATATGTTTTTAAACGACCACTTTCGATTTTAATCGTTTGACAAATTTAAGCGGTAATATTTTCGGTTTAATCGATCCTTCACGGCGGCTCGAATCCGACTGTGTTGTCTGAAGGGGGTATATTTTCCTTATTCTTATTATTACAAAGATTTCGAGACAAGATATTGATGAATTCTTCATCTTGACTTTTTTTAAAAAATAGATCATTCTATAAATAAAAATAAGGACATCATACCAGATGCGAGCGAGAAAAAACATCGCGACTATGGCGATAGAAGCAAATATTGTTGGGTTTTTTTTTGCTATACTAGGTTAAGCATTTTAAATAAAACGATAAATAAAGCTTCGATCTGCAAATTAATTTAGAAACAATGCTATAAAAAACGACATTATCTATTGTAATGTTTTGACTCATGTTTAAGTACATCATTAGTACAATCAGTTTTTATTCTATTATTGTTAAACAAGCCATATTTTTTACGATGGCAACACAGCGTACAAACTGACTGCAGCCGGTGCTTCTGTCACTGTCACCGCCACCATCACCTTCAGCCCGGCATGCTGGTTGCACTCTGATCTGTCGCCATGGCCAATCATTATGACGTGCCCAACTGGTCAGCGACTCCTTCAAACTATACATATTCCATAAATTGATTAAGTATTTAATTCAATAAAATTCAACTGTCTATATAAATATAAATAATCCACATGCATTTTGTATAATACCAGAAAAGTTCAATAATCAAATAATTTACAAGCGTATTATTATTGAATTAGCTTTAATACATGATCTAAGGTTATAAATTTGTCGGCTCGAAATTTGCAATGCTATAATAGCATTATATAAAATCATTATTATTATTGCTCATATTCATCATATAGGATTCCAATGAAATTCATTTATCAAACTTATTTCAAAGGAATAATATTTCATTCGTAAACATAACCTATAATATTATTTTTATTTAATTTATATCTTTTATGTAGGGCTGGTAAACCGCCGACTGGACTACATTTAGACGTTCTGAAAGAGGATAAATTGATTCAAAAATTAATGCTGGATGAAAAAAAATGCTATCTATTCGGAAGGAATCCACAGATGAATGATTTCTGTATTGACCATGCCAGTTGTTCCAGAGTGCACGCAGCTTTCGTTTATCATAAACATCTCAACAGAGCGTTCCTAGTTGACCTCGGCAGCAGTAATACTATTTTTAAACAATTATAAAAAACAACATTTGTTATTTATTTATTTGTATTTTTAGCGCACGGAACATATATTGGAAATATGAGACTTGAAGACAATAAACCGACGCAATTACCTATAGACTCGACGTTTCATTTCGGAGCGTCGACCCGTTATTATGTTATAAGGTATACAATTAATGACATAATTAATTATTGCGCTATTTATTATTGTTTTATTTATTATTTAGAGAGAGGCCTTCGAATGCTAGAGGTATTATGGAAGATTTACCAGCGACGGATGCAGAGGGTGCGCTGTTGGGACTTCCCGAAACTCAAACCGAGTTAGATGTATGATTTTTTTTGTTAATAAATATATTTTTTTATTTTTTTATTTATTAATAAATTGTGTTTTTAGAATTTAACTGAATTCAACACTGCACACAATCGTCGAATATCTATGCTGGGAATATCCACGGATGATTCCGCCGATATGAAGGTAAATAATAATTGATTAAAATGATTATGGATGAAATAAATTCTATTTTTTCATAGGGAGCGTCTGGATCTCGCTCCAGTAATGCAGCCGGAGCACGTAAACAAAAGCGAGAAGTTTCTTTTAACGAAGATGTCGATATAATTAATCCCGAAGACGTAGATCCAACGATCGGAAAGTTCCGTAATTTAGTCAAAACAACGATTGTACCAACTGCCGGACATTTAAGTTCAAAGAGATTGAAATTGAGCACTGGCGATGAATGTAATATATATTAATATTATCATAATATATTATTTATTAATTAAACTAATATTTTTTAATTATATTTTCAGCTAATCCGTCGATTCGTTTGCGTGATTATACAAAACACTTACATCCATCAGTGATGCCGTCAATGTATCACGATCTACCTGCTCCTCACGGTAATTCGGCAACACCGATAGGTGGAGGACTTGCCCTCAGCAGCAGTATGACTCTACTCGGAACAAGGTATTTTAAAATATATATTCGTCTAAGTCATTGGACAAGGGGGTTCAAGTCGACGTTATCTATAACGACTTTGAAAAAAGCGTTTGATAAAGTCGATCATGCTAGACTCATTTTGAAATTGGATAGTTTTGGGTTTTTTAGAATAATCTATTACGTTTCTCGAGTTACCTCACAGAGAGGAAACAATGGCATCGTTTCCCAAGCGTCATTATGCTTACAATACACCTTCGGGTATACCACAGGGGTCAAATTTAGGACCTCTATTATTTATCTTATTTGCCGGTAAGTATTCGTAAGGTCCCTCAATGTAAAGTTTTCACTTTTGCGAGGCGATTTAAAATATTTAGATCTATTACTTCAGTGGAAGATGCCCTTCGTTTGCAGCTGGACGCCGATTCCTTTACCCGCGATTGTGCAATATGAAATCGTTCTCCATTAAGTAATGGAAAATGTCATACATTAACATTTTCTAAATCAAAGAACCCATCATCGTTAATTACATACTTGGGAACGTAGCTCTTCCTAAGCAATCGTCTGTTAAAGATCTGGGTATTTTGTTTGATCGAAGTAAAATTTAGTTTACATGTATCGGACGTGTGTATTAGATCATCAGGAATGTTCAGCTTTGTCTTGAGAAATTCTCGTACATCACGTAGCTTTCCATATAATCATCTGAGGTGCTATCACGATGCATTAGTTGAGCTTATATCAGGTTCCATTATATGGGCGCCTTATGACGCCTCGAATTCCCTCAGATTGGAGAAAATACAAAAGAAATTTCTTAGGTATACCCCAGTGCATGGGTACAGGACTGCCTGGGGTATGTATCCATCGAAAAAATAAGGTAGATTTACTTGGCAAAGCACTTCTTCAAGCTGTTGGTTGGCGCAGTACACCCAACCCCCTTGTACTGTGCGAGTTGCTCTTATCGGCGCAACCACACTACCATCGAGCTCTTTCACGTGTGCTTTTTCTTCCGCCAAATGAGGACAGGTGCTCTCAGAAACTCTCCGGTAACCAGAGCTATTACTTTGCTCAACCACTTGGCCGGAATATGTGGATTTATTTGAAGTCAAATATCGCCATTTCGTTGAGATTTTATAATTTCATATAACGGACCAACTAATGGCGGTTTTTGTTTTTTTTCCTTTTTAACATATAGTACTTTTTATCTTTATTTACACATTATTTTCTTTATTTCAATATTTTTTACTTTTTTTTATTTTGTTGTCATTTTATATCTTAAATTATGTATTTTTTTTTTCTGACTATTCTATTTATGTTTTTATGCGTGATTGGCGACCTGGGTTATTCTGTAATGCCAATCACGCATTGTCTTTAAATAAAATAAATAAATATACATTTTTTTTAATATTTGTTATTAAATTATATTTATTTGGATTAGGTTGGGTCTGTCTCTGCCGAATCCTGCGCCAGACGTAGATTTATACGATGCAATAGATATCAATGAAGAAATTAATCTCGCCGATAACGCGGCTAATAATGCTAAACAAGTTGAAACCAACCCGTTGGAAGGATCTTCTAATGAGCCGAAGAGAAAAAAATATGCAAAAGAGGCGTGGCCCGGAAGAAAAGCTTCTTTATTACCTGGTGTATAAAATTTTGCCTTTTTATACAATAACAAATGAAATTTATTGTTCACTATCCGTTTTTTATTTTGATCGAAAAATTTGTATAACCTTTTCTAATCAATCATTTTCAATAAATTATTTTTTTTCTATATCCCGTTTCTTTTATTATTTAATGCAGTACTGTTATGGAAAATCTCATTCGCATTTTCTTCTCGTTGGCTAAGATTGAAAATGATATTAGCATATTGAAAAACCGGATCACATGAGTCGTATCCTAACGTCTTCAATATAAAAGGTTTTTAAAGCATCGTATTATCGGTGGCTTGAAATAAAGATGTATTATTAGATAGAGATGTGAAATTACTTATCCAAAAAAGGTACACGACCGTTGGCGCCAAATTATGACCATCCGGTAGTTGACGATCGTTTCAAATAGCGGTATTAAAGTGAACCACGCTTTGTATTGAAAATGAAGTTTATTGAAGAAATACTCTGTCGTTAGTTCGAAGGGTTTATCTTTGTTACGATGAAATATACTTGATAGGTTCCCAAAGTTTCCTTTGGTACTGGATTCGAAGTGGAGGTTCCCAAAGTTTCCTTTGGTACTGAAGAGATTAACTCGATATGAGAGTAAGACTTGAACCCTTAACACTCTTAAATTAACTTAACTTATCTAACTAATTTACTAACTGATTCTAATGATGAAAATGAACTCATCTCATCATCAGCCTGCGATTCGTCGGGGGCATTGTCCAATCTGGTGTCTTAGTTATATATTTTAAAATAATGCATTCCAGGATGTTCCCACGGCCATAAATCTCTATGATGACTGTCCTTGTATTTTAACTATGGGCCACCTGCATTACTCTGGTTTTACAACGATGATCGTGGATTTTTTCGGTAGTAAGTATGCTTTATTAGCCTACTTTCTTCTACGAAGACAATAGTCATATACCGCCCCGGATATTCTTTGTTTCCGTGTGGTCCAATGATCTACTGAAATGACCCACGGTATTATACTAGGAAGAGAAGACACGCTTCTACATTTGTTTCCCATCTATGCATCTTTGCAAGCTCTTCTAAGTACGTGGCAATTGCTTGGTTCAGTTCCGCGGGTACAGAAATGTCTCCGATTCTAGATACATCTTCGATCTTACTTACACAGTCATCTAGTAGAGGAAAGTTTGCGAAGTTATCGTTCTCTGTTCTTCCTTTCAATAATAGTAGCTTTTTTTGAAAAGCCCTCAGGTTTTCTTCCGCATCTGTTTATTGAAATGATTGAGAGCTGCGAAGATATCAGCCATGTACGCTAAAATGAGAATGAACTCAGAATTTTTGAAGCAATCTGCATGACAATGTTGGTGCTCTTGCAAAAACAGGGCTAACTCGACACCCGCAAAAACACGATTCAGCACAAGATCGAAGTATTCTTTCATGTTGTTCATGTCAAGACCTGCATAGATAGATCTTGGTTCTGTACAGATTTATTTTGATATTTAGATTCTCCGTGTTGAACCGCAATTTTTTTTAAAAAAACAAGCGAAAAAGTGTTAAGAGTTTGGGAATACTTTAGTAAAACAAGGTGTCGTTCCCTTAACTATTTATTTATTTAAATAGTTTTAATGTACAATTTATTATATATATTCACACATACTTTTAAATTTCCATAAACAGTAAGGTTCAAGATAAAACAATTGCAATATACGTATTTATAATTTTATGTTACTCTGCTGTTACAGACTCAAGCAAGATAATAAGATCAGGAGAAGTATCAGAATTAGAGGTTGCAACATTGAGAGGAGTCTGATTTTCGTTATTCTTCAGCTTCGGATCTGCACCATGCTCAAGCAACAGCGACACTAACGGTTGATAATTTTCGAGGGTCGCGAGGTGAAGGGCACTATTGCCATCGATATTCTTCAGGTTTGTATTTGCCCCACTCTCTAGCAATATTTTGGCATAGTTCAAACAATTTTCGAATACAGCAGAATGTAAAGCTGTCCATCCTCTGTCGTCTGCGGTATCAATGATATCTGGTGCAGCATCTACAAGAAGTTTAATAACACCAGAGTCATCATAGACACCACTACAAAACAGCATGAGAGGTGATTGCAAACTTTTGTTCAATTGGCGAGGATCGGCACCGCGCTCAAGCAGTAGGGATACCAAATAAAAATCTCCATAAGCGCATGCAGTGTGTAAAACTTCGTCACTATGGATGTCTTTAATAGCAGGATTTGCTCCTCGATCCAACAAAGTTTCCGAATTACTAAAGTTATTTTGTACGGCTGCATGATGCAACGCAGTCAAACCCATTTCATCCGCAGAATTAATCAATTCCGGCGCTGCATCTACAAGTAAATCAATACAAAAAGTGTTGGCTGATTCATCAACTGAGGTGAGCATGAGCGGTGTCTGCATTTTTTTATTTAAATGGCGCGGATCCGCACCGTGCTCAAGTAGACTTGTTGTTATATCAGCATGTCTGGTGATGTGGAGAGCTGTATTACCTTCGTTGTTCTCTATATTTGCGTCAGCATCGCTGTTAAGCAAAACACGGATATTTCCAATATCATTGTTTACTGCTGCATAATGTAACGCAGTCATTCCGTTAACATCTTTCGCGTTAACGATTTTCGGTGCAACAGCTATAAGCGATTTGATCGGGGAAATGTCCAATCTTAAAGTAGCTTTATTCAAGTTATACGACGTCAAAACGTCGTCAAAATTTTGAATGTCGGCAATGTCAAAAGGGAAGGCCTCGGTATAATTTATGTTTAAAATATTTTCATACGGTTGAAATGACGCCAGCATCATAGGCGTTTGCAATTTCTCGTTCAGCTCTAGAGGATCGGCATCGAAATTTAACAACATGTTTATTGCACCAGCATCGCCTGTGAGGCTTGCGACGTGCAAGGGAGTGTTGCCCTCGTTATTCTTAATTCTTACGTCTGCTCCGCTCTTCAATAAAACTTGGATTGCGCAGAAACTTAACTCTTTTACAGCGTGATGAAGAGCGGTCATTCCATCTTCATCTTTGGCATCAATAATATCTCGTGCGGCTTCCAAGAGCACGTTTATTATAACAATCACTCCATCATCGTATGTGTTCATAGCAGCCGCCATTAGTGGCGTTTGTGATTTAAAATTGAATTGCCGTGGATTTGCTCCGTGTTTCAGCCATTGCGTAACTGCAATAGGATCACCCATGGAACTGGCAAAATGTAAGATCGTATCGCCGTCGACATTTTTAACATCAGGATCCGCTTTATTCTCCAATAATAGGTCGATCAAAAGGGCGGCTTCAATTATTTTTGAAAAACTCAATTGAATTGCCAAATGAAATAGCGCCGTTTTACCATCGGCATCGGTGGCGTCGATAACATCGGGCGCAGCATTAATGAGTATCGTTAGGATTTTGGTCCCGATAGCAGGTTGTAATGCGGCCAAAATTAGAGGTGTTTCCATATTGTTCGTTAGCTGCCGCGGATCCGCTGCATTCTCTAGTAATAGTGATATTAACCCAAGGTTTCGATTAATTATTGCACAATGTAGTACACCCATACCCTCATCATCTTTATTATTAATGGCATCTTTCGTTGCTGTAATTAACATATCGATGACGCCCTTACTGGGGGCGGGGCTGACGACGGCGACGGCCAGCGACGTCTGCGACTTGTCGTTCAGCTGATGCGGATCCACTCCGAGCTTCAGCAGCCTCGACACCGTGAAAGCCTCACTCGCAACGCTGGCGACGTGCAGAGCGGTCTCGCCTCTTTTGTTTTTTATATTAAAATTTGCATTGTGAAATTTCAAGGCATCCATAATGATGTAATTATTGCTGATTGCCGCAAAATGCAGGGCAGTCATACCTTCGTCGTCTACCGCGTCTATAGTATCCGGGGCAGCAGTCGCTATCGAATCGAATACCACAGTGTCAGGAGGAGGTTTGAAAGTGGTAAGCATTAGCGGGGTCTGCAATCTTTTATTCAGTTTTCGCGGATCTGCGCCGTGTTCCAGAAGTAAAGTTACGGTACGAGGATCACTCTCGGCGCTCGCGATATGCAGCGCAGTGTCACAGTTGTTATTTTGTAGATTAAAATTTGCATTATGTATTTTTAAAGTATCGATTAGGTCTCTATAATTTGCCTTGGTCGCGTAGTGTAGGGCAGACATTCCTTCGTCGTCTACGTCGTTGATCGATCTCGGTGCTGCCTCGATAATCGCTTCGACGATTTCAATGCGGACAACAAACAGTGCGGCTAGGATTAATGGTGTTTGCCACTTATTATTGCATAGGATCGGATTCGCTCCGGTCTTCAGTAATAAGGACATTATCTTAGCATCTTCGTTGACAATGGCAATATGAAGAGCGCTCTCACCTTCGTCGTTTACGATGTCGACGAGAGCGTTTCGATTCAAGAGGGCTACTGCGTTTTCATATTTTTTTTCCTTAACGGCATAATGCAAAGCAGTCATTCCGATATAATCTGTGTCGTTAATTAAATCGTAAGCGACTTCTGTTAACACATTGATAGTATCGGCGCCGATTTCAAAGTTAGAAGCCGCCAACATGAGCGGCGTTTGCCGTTTGCCGTTCAATAATCCGGGGTCTGCACCACCTTCAAGCAATAACGAAACGGCAAGACCGTCACCGTTTCGACTTGCAATGTGCAAAACGGTGTCTCCATCTTCGTTTGATATATTTGGATCCGCGCCTTCGGCGATTAAAAGTTTGACGAGATCGTGATTGCTCTTTTTTGTCGCATAGTGAAGGGCGGTCATCCTCAATTTATCCCACGCGTTTATACTTTGTGGAGCCGCTTCAACGAGCATACAGATTATATCGGTGTCCACGACGGACTTGGAGGAAGCCAGGATGAGCGGTGTCTGCAATTTCTTGTTTAATTGTAGCGGATCTGTTGTACTTTGCAATAATAAGGACACGACCTTGGCGTCCCCGTTGTCAATGGCAATATGCAAAGGATGGTCCCCGTTGGAATTTTTTATATTAATATTTGCACCGTTGTCCAGAAAATAAACGATACTTTTAAAATGGTTTTCTTTAACTACATAATGCAAAGCCGTCATTCCCCCGTCGTCCGCGAAATTAACTATATCTCGCGCCGCTTCCGAAAGCATCGATAGCACCTCCGTCTTGTCACCAGAGTTATATGCGGCCGACACCAGCGGCGTCTGCAAATAATTGTTGAGTTGTCGCGGATCCGCTCCTCGCTTCAATAACTGCGACACTAGACCCGCTTCGCCCTCAGCGCTCGCTAAGTGCAATATGGTATCTCCATTGCCATTTCTGGCATTAACATCTGCACCCGAGTTTAATAGGCTTTCAACGTTAACATAATTCTTTGTCTCTATGGTGGAAAATAAGAGATTTTCTCTTGCATTATTCTTCACATCGTGGGTAGTTCCGCTAACGGAGGGAGCAGTTGTTTCAACAAGATCTGAATTGACATTTGTCGCTGTAGACGAGAACGAGCGCCAATTCTCATCTAACGCTTCAATTATAACACTATTATTAAATTTTCCGTCGTGGCTGAAATTCATCAAACGCGGTTCTGCTCCATTCTTCAGTAATAACGATACCGTTTCAGCTGTACCCCAAAAGCGGGCTACGTGTAGAGCAGTGTTCCCTTCCCGGTTCTTTAGATTTATATCGGCCCCAAAATTCAATAACGCTTCTATACTTGCGCGACTATTTTTTTGAATCGCTAAATAATGCAACGGAGTCATTTTGCGGTCGTCCTGAATGTTGACGACTTCGGGAGCGGCCACCAAAAGTGTTAAGATAACTTCGTCATCGGTGCGTAACGAATCGGCAGCAATGATTAAAGGAGTTTGCAGGCGTTCTGTCAATCGTCGCGGATCGGCTCCGATTTTGAGAAGCAACGATACCGTTTTCCAGTCACTCCTGCTGCAGGCTACGTGAAATATGTCGGAGTATTTGCAGTTTCCGACGTTAAAACTGGCTTCGGCTCGGATTAGGATGTCGATGGCTTCGTGGTTATTGTTTATGACGGCGTAATACAAGGCGGTCTTACGGTTGTCGTCCGTCGCGTCTATCAGATCAGGAGCGTGCCTCGTCAGTAATTCGACGACGTCGGGGCCGGAACTTCGGACCGCTAGCATCAGCGGCGTCTTTCGTTTCTCATTGATGAGTCGAGAGTCAGCTCTATTATTAAGAAGCAAAATAATCATTTCAAAATGTTCGTTTTCGATGGCCAAATGTAAGGCCGTGTCCTTGTATACCGTTCGCAAGTTGACATTGGCCCCATTCTCTAACAAGAAGCTGGCGATGTCGACCAATCCTTCGCTTGCTGCGAGATGCAACGCACTGTAGCCATCTTTGTTTGCTTCATTAATATTATACTTGAGTTTAAAGAGCATTTCTTTGCGAAATGATATAATCCACTTCTTACGAATGTCTATTAAACTCCTTTTTATGGCGATGCGACATAACATCAAAAGAGACGGAACGTTTGGGGGCGAAATCTCTAGGATAAAACGGTAGAAGTAGTCGGAACATATTTCGCGACAATTGGCTAACTGTTGAGAATCAAACGTAGGTTCAGCGCCATGCTGAAGAAGGACGGCTGCTACATTTTCTTTTCCCAGTCGGACGGCCTTTTGCAGCGGAGTCTCGCTCTCCGGCCCGATCTCATCATAGCCCAAATTGTTAATCCAATAATGTGAGAATGTCAAAAGGAATTCCGCAAAATTACCGTCGATTGCCGTAAAAATATTGTCGAAATTCGTATCGGTTGTGGGTATGTCCGGAATGTATTGCTGAATGTCATACATAAATTGATACATTCGTTCCGTTTCGATGCCTTTCAGAAGCCTCGAGTGCTTTGGTTCTCTTTTGCAAAAGCCGGCGTGATACAAGCGATGAATTGTCTTGTATCGTTTTTTTTGTATAGCATAGCGTAAGGCCATATTGCAATTTACTTTATCGGGACTTTGCAATATGATGCCGAGTATACTGTCTTCGAACCGATCTCCTAAATTTAAGATGGCGTTTGCTTTAAGGATTTCATAAAATTCGGAATCCTCTAAATCAATTGCAGCCCGTACGTGGTCGGCTCGAAACGGTACGCCAATGCTGACGAGCGCTTTTAAATTCTCCTCATTTCGATCGTTGATGTTTGACATTAAGACGTCGTAGACGCTCTGCTTGTTGTCTTGAGACACCAACTTCAGCAAAGCTTTGACGTCATTCCGGCCGATGGCGATGGACACGGGAGTTTGATTAGATGAATTCACTGTGCGCTCGTCTCCCGTATAATTTTTGACGACCGTAATAGCGTCGTAGTTGTTTTTGAGAACCGCCATATGCAAAAGGGTTTGGTGGTCTGTGTTTCTTTGTTGTAGCTCATCGAGGGACGCGGTCTCCAACAACTTTTGAATTATTTCGCAGCTCTGTTGCGAGGCCAACGCCGAGAATATTACATTCGGATAGATGTCAAACTGTCGAGAATTACCCTGCAGTCGATAAAATTGTCGAGAGCTAAGGTCTTCTAATAAGACGAGTAAAATGTTGGCGTGGTTGTTCCAAGCCGCGAGGTAGAGGGCGTCGCGGCCCTCTCTGTCCCTTGTCCCCCTGTCAGCCCCCCGCTCCAGCAGCAGCCTCACGGCAGAAGCTCTGCCAGCAGCGGCGGCGAGCAACAGCGGCGTGTTGCCCTCGGTGTCCTTCACGTTGAAATCGTGATCCAATTTGCGAATGAAGAATTCCGCCAATTCCGCGTTGTCGCTTTGCACGGCACCGTTCAGCATTGCCCGTTTACGCGTACGCGTCTTGACGTTGACTTCAGCCTCGAACGAAAGGAGCAACTGAATCATTTGGAAGTTGGAGTTACTTATCGCCAGCTGAAGAGCGTCCAGTTTGAAGCATCGCCGATTGGGATCGGCCCCGGCTTCGAGCAGAATCTTTGCAATGGATATATCGTCCTGGTGAACAGCGTAATGCAGCCCCGTCCAGCCCCGGTGGTAGTCCGCCTCTAGACCGTTATGAGTCTTGAGCAACAGCTTCACAACGTCGCCTTCTTCAGCGTCGACGCCGGTCACGTCTTGCTCCAGCAGTTGATACAGCTTATCTGCGCGGCGTTGTCGGAAGTAGTCCTCTGATAACGCAAGCTTTACGGCACCACCTCGATACTTATTTTGATCCATATTCGGTGAGCTTATAGTATATTAATCCGAATAACAACTGAAAAAAAAATTGTATTAATACTAAAATATAGTGAAGAGACTATTTAGCTCGGGCTAAATCGCCGCCGATGATTCAGTCACGACAATTGTGAGCAGCAACAACTGAAATCCCGACATACGTATTTGGTGTCATAGCGAATACGCTGGGGGTGGAAAGAGAGTGATTGGTCACCGACGGGGAGCCTTGGCAGTGGCGCTGATGCTCATTTTGTTGTAGGGGATGACGCTACTTGATCCTGCTAGGGCGCTTTATGTCATCATTATTATTGGACATATTCAAATTTAAGTGCGGGAAATTATCTCGCATTCTGTGGAATAACCGTCACAAGTCCAATACCAGTAATTCTCGAGAGAAACAAACCTTCATAAAAAAAACTACATACCAAACGAGATGAAAGATGATTTTATATAAACATATATTTTTAACTTACATCTGCTTGTTTTATATAGATTTTGATACAGCCACAGCACTTAACAGTCACTAGATTAACTCCGATAACGTCTAAAATATGCAATTTGAGCGTCCAGGCCACAATTAAGTATTGATACCTAGGACATATGGGTGTGCACTTATATAATATGCAACTGAGCTCTGGAGTGCGACTATGACACCGTTTATCAAAAACTGCATAAAAATAGTAAAAAATAGATAACAGCCAAATAATCAATCCATTATCTACTGATATTTAATAATTGCAAAAACAAACCTCAATCAACGTATGATTACTCCACTGCATTGTTATATTTTTGTTAAATAATTGATTGAATTTTAGGGAGAAATGATCATCACCATCATTTCCATAGGCGCAACAGCCATATTGTAGAGCCCTGGCCACATCCAACACCCTTCTGAATTTTTAATGGTTCAAAGTTTCAATGGTTTAATCACCTCATCCTTGGTCTTGCTTTTCTCCGGGAACGGAAAGGCTTGTTAACCATAAGCCTTTTCAGTGGCTGGTTGTTCGGCATCCTTACGTCCATCGTCATCGGAGTCTGGCATCGGATCGGTAGCATCGGTATATCCGTGTATAGTCGGTATAGCTCCTTGTTGCTTCGGATACGCCATTCCCCGTCGTCGAATGCAGCTAATTTTCTTTCTGGTCAAAGCTCGTCTTCTCTCTCTTGATTTTGATTTGTCACTTGTACTTCATTTACCTTGAATTTAAATAAAAGTGCAAGTGACCCTCGGCCTGAATCCTTTTCTTGACAAGCTTTTTAAAATTAATTTAAATTAAGGGATGTGGGTGTTACGCTCCGTCGTATAGAAAAATCTGACTCCATAAGATTTATATTTATTTGCACTAGAA